>SNQN01012397.1:0-16071 GCA_008642245.1 Bassia scoparia
CGAATGACTCACGCGAACCGGTAAATGCCGAATATAAAGCCTCATCCCCAAGGTAACATTAACGTCCTGAAATATTATTCCACCGCCTCCAATGAGCGGAGTATTCTGCAATAGCCTGAGTCACCCCACCATCCTGTACTGTTTGGAGAAGATTCCTAGTGGTGGAAAGGCTGCTAAGTCTTGCCAAGGAGGCAATGCTATAAATGACATGCTATATTTCTAGGTCTTGTGACAAATGGGCTTCAATTAAGTATGCCCAAATCATCTCTAGCAGGATATGTCAGAGAGCTCCGGTTTTCTGAAATGAGGTCAATAATTAACCTTTGTGGAGAAACTGCTTTAATTTTCTATGTTATGGGTACTTAGAGCTGCCTTACTATAAATGGGTTTTTCCAAATTTATCCTCTCAAGATCCAATGTTGCTTAAAAACCTGCTGTTTTAACATGAGGAAGTATTTGTTGTAAGTTCATGTCAATTGATGGATAAAAATATTCTAACAATCTGGTCCTTATATGTTCAATAATAAGCTAGTGATTCTTAAGGCTTGAATCCCTTAGTTTAGTTTCATGTTGACGATTCTTAAAACTATGCCATTTGTTGAAATTTCCCAATTTGCCTCTTAAGCTGGATTCTCGATTCCCTTGTAGAATTCTAGTGTAATGGTACACCCTTGCTGGATGAATGTACGACAAGACAGTTTGAGAGTTCCTTTGCAAGGTTCTACTGGATGGTAGTTATTTCGATCAGCCATTTGCCTAAACAAGTCTACTTCTTACTCCCTGTCTAAATGACAATGTGTTCAAGTCAGTTATTTTTTTAATGGACCTCCGCTTATTGCCAAAGTGTCAAAAGTGGACAGAAAGGTGGTGCTAGGGGCAGAAGAAGGACCTCAAAAGTGATCTAAGAAACCTGAGCAGGCCAAATCTGAAGGACCTTCTGATTTACAGCACATGGCTGCCCAGATGCTCCCACGGTTGCTGTTGTGGCTATTGAGCCTCCTTTGGCTCCTGCTTCCCTATGGTGGTCCTATGAATCGCAAAATGTTGTTCCACCAAAACTAAGCTCAGTGGGAGGACAATTGTTCAAAGGAACAGTAAGGCTAGGGATAAGGGTAAGAATTGCTGTTGGCCACTCCTTTGTTCATTCTATTGGATCGTTCTGGCGATTGGAGATAGTTAATTAAGAAGGTTTGAGGATGTGGAGGATGACGGGTGGTGGTCTGTAGCCATCTTCAATTGATTTGCTGTACTTGAATGTTAGATGATTTAACGATCGCTCTTAAAATAGTAGAAGTAAGAAATTTTGATATAATAATTAGGTGACCTTTGTGGTTATTGGAAACACGGGTTAGAATTGCTAAGATGCTTTGTTAGGAAAGAAAGCATTTGCTCTCACTAGTCATGGTGGTTGTAACTATTCTGCTTCTCTTAGCAGGATACAGGTTGGTTGGCTGCATGAGGTTCAGTTCAAATCTGGCTAGTTTAAGACCAATTTTGTTCATTGTTGGGTTGAACACAAAATGTATGAGTAATTTTTCTATTTTGCACTGATATGTATATGACTCATAATATAGGAAGGCAACTTCTTCTGGCATGATCTTGCTCCTTAGTCCTAATGGCCCTTATTTCTTTTGAGGACTTAATCGCATTCTTCATAGTTTGAACAGAGAAATGGTTGCTCCAGTCGTCACTATGAAATTAAGGATTTTCAGGTCTTTTGGACAATATTGTGAACTTTTTGAACTCAATGGTTTGGTCAATTATCACATCTGGTCAATAAATCTATTGGGGCTAATAAGCTACGTCATAAAATTGATGGCTTTTGGAAATGTTGCTTGAACATCAGTCCAATGGGCACAAATGTAAGCACAAGTTTTGATCCTGTGTGTCTTATCATAGCCCCATTTTGGCGGACTTTAAAGTTAAGCATAGTCTAGGGAGGCCTTAGATTTTCTTAATGTTTCTGATCATAGCATGACACCTTCATTGAGCAGGTTTAAGAATGCTTGGCAGTTGAGATTAAAGGAACCCATGTGTATACTATTTAGGTTATAAGTTGTATTACGTTATAGAATGCGGTATGAAGACAAGTGCGAGCTTACCATTTTTACTGATAACTGCTAAGAAAATTGAATGACTAAAGAGAATGGACCATTGAATACATTTACAAAGTGCGTTAGACACTCATGTGCCTTTAATGGTTCAAGAGCAAGTTTTAGATCTTGAGCTTAAACATGTGGGCTCCAGGTTTAATGGAGAA
Source organism: Bassia scoparia (assembly GCA_008642245.1). NCBI lineage: Eukaryota > Viridiplantae > Streptophyta > Magnoliopsida > Caryophyllales > Amaranthaceae > Bassia > Bassia scoparia. Next base: position 2,261 of record SNQN01012397.1, read on the forward strand.
ATTGTTTTTGAAGCAGAAAGTCAAGGGGGATTGGCTTAGCGCTTGGTGATTCCTAATTGTTTTCGGTATTTTATGCTGCTATGTTATTATAAGAACAACATGAAAAAGCTAGTTGTTCTACTACTACAGTCCTGGTGAAGTTGTGACTAATAGATCCTCAGTTGATCCTATAAGAGGTTTGGGTTACATTGACTAATTTTTGGGAGTATAAGTCCCTTATTTGCAATCCTACTATGATCCTAACATTTTGTCTGTCCGTGTCCTTACTTTGCAGGATGCTCACGGCTACTCCGATCTTCCTTGTACGTCACCGATGTATTGATTTGCAGTTTAAATGCATGAACATGGAGGTAAAGCTCCTAGTTTAGCATGGGGAACAAATGGTTTTCTTATCTCAAAAACCTGGAGAATTGCAAGCGATAGCTATTACAATGATTGTGTTAACTTTCATTTTCATACAGCCAAGATGTCTTCCTGCAATGGAATATCACCTTCCATCACTCTATGTTCATACCAAGGTTAAGAATCCCAGTATCTACACGGAAACAGGCCCATTGCCACTAGTAGTGTTGCTCTTAATAAGATAATCTCTACAATTTTATACAGGACTCGGTTTGCACAAGCTTGGTGGGACAGTGGTTGAATGAGGCACAAGTGGATTCATATCTCAGAACTAAGCATAATTGCTGGATCAATTCCCTTTGAACAATACCACTCAAATGGATTCTTGTAAAACACCACTTAACCTTATGATGTATGTGAAAAGGTTGACTGAAAAGTCATAATGATTCCGATCTCATAGAGAATGTCAGCATTACGGAAGGTATTAATTGGCTTGGTTTCCTGATCACTCGCAAGCTGGATTAATGAGATGTGTTCTTCAATCATTTACTTCTATTTTAATCAGTGGATCAGACTCTCGCTTTATAGGCAGAACCGTCTTAGGCAGGGCGACACCTATGGTCCTTTCCCGGTTTGCTCTTTGATGAATGATTTTGGTTCTAGAGTCTTTTGAGCATGTCTGAGGATCCTAAATTCAACTTTCACCTAAAATGCGAAAAGTTAGGCATTACTCATATGATGTTTGTAGATGATTTGTTGCTTTTTGCTAGAGCTGATGTCACCTCAGTCAAGCTTTTGTTTAATTCCTTTGATATATTCTCTGGTTGCTCTRGATTGGAAGCAAACTTGCACAAAAGTGAGATTTATGTTGGTGGTTTGAGTCCTATGGATAAGCAGGCAATTTTGGATGCCTCTTCTGTCCAAGAGGGTTCTATACCTTTCAGGTATCAAGGAGTTCCTTTGTCCTCTAAGAAGCTCTCCTATGCAGATTGTAAACCTTTGGTGGAAAGGGTGATAGGAAGAATTAAATGTTGGACTACAAAWTYTTTAGCATAGGCTGGAAGATTGCAGCTCATCAAAGGGGTCATATTTGGTATGCAAGCATATTGCTCMCAAATTTTCATTCTTCCTAAAAAGGTTCTTTGAGAGATGGAAGCTTATTGCAAAGTGTTTCTTTGGACTAGTAAATTRGCTCTTTCCAAAAAAGCTCTGGTTACTTGGTAGAATCTCAGTCTTCCTAGAGTTTCAGGTGGTTGGAACATTATTCTTCTCACCTTCTGGAATAAAGTGGTCATCACTGAKCTTCTTTGGGATCTAGCTCATAAACATAATAAATTATGGGTTAGATGGGTGCATGCTTATTATATCAAGAAACATCAACTTTGGAGTTTTGCTGTTCCTAGGCAACTTGTTTCTTGTCCTAAAAATTTGGGATCTTAACGTCTAGTGCAATGTGTGAGGGGTGGATGCCTATCGTATTGCTGGGTCATAAGGTCTCCACCACAAAAACTGTATCAATATACTAATGGATTCAAGCTCGTAAGGTTATCGTATGTGGAGAAGCTTATTTGTACATCCACATACTCAGTCCAAAGGAGTGTGTGGGTCATTTGTTTGAGTTCTGCTCAGGCTCTCGAACATTTGTGGACAGCTGTTAAATGGGCCGCTCGTCATTAATCATCACCGTTGTGTTGCACACCACATCTGACATGAGTTCTGCACATCTATTTCGTTGTCAATGTCTCATTTCTTGTTGAAGTGTTGAAGCCAAGTCTTATATTGGAAATGCGATTATGGACAGGTCTCTGTCTTCACTAGGATAGTGGAGGTCAAACTTGCCTCCGCTCGTGTACTTGAGAATACTGTGAGATGTGGCATAGTATTGTAGAACTTCTTCTGAAACTTGTATTATTATGGTGTCATTAAAATGTTGTCCTATCTTGTGTTGCATGTTGCAGTGAAGTTGGTTCTATTGTTAGTTTCATTGCCTGTTCAGAGTTGTGTGTCGAGATCAGTGGATGTTGGAGTTTTTGTTTGGCTTTTGTATTTTAGTGCTTGATCTTGGGCTAGTCCAGTGCTTTGTTGTTCTCGCTTGAGTATGGATCTTATTCTTCTCTCCACATGCTTTCTAGAAGGTGGGTGAGGTGGGAAAGGAGGCATTTCTTTTTGGTTAAGTAAAGGTTTAATTACCAAAAAAATAAATATATAATCCTTATAATTTGTATAAGTATGCGGTAAAATGTACAGTTATGTCATTATTAAAAGGAAAAATGTCAACAACTACCACAATGTTTGTTCCAAACTTTGAAGACAACTACATCCAGGCGTGGACAACCCACTCACCGCGGACCACGCCTAGTTATACACGTATGCTGAACGTCACTCTTTTCGCGCAAAACCATCCGTTAATTATCTCCCTTCCAACCACCACGAACGACCCTCCCCTCACCGCTGCCACCTGAGCCGACCACCGCCGTCCACCGGAGCACCCGCACCAGCACCCACCCGCAGCACCATGGAGCAGCCCACGACCACCACAACCTCTAAAACCACCCTTAACCAACCACAAAACCCCCACGGGAACCACCAACACGAGCCTTCCAGGGCCGGCTACATGGATGATTCTCTCGACATCACAACCTTAAAATGCATTTCTCAGCCTTCCACCCATCTTTTGGACATGGGTCCTTCATGAAAGTTTGTAGATCTCGAAAGAATACATGAAATAGGCTCTAAGGAATTACTCAATTTGGAGCTGTATCAATAAGTTATACCCTTGGGAATTTCCACTAAATTAAGGTTTCCGGAAAGTTGGGTTTCCGAATTGGGATGTTGATTGCAAAAATTAGGTAATTGCGTTGTGCCGAAATTGGAGATTCAAATAGGAGATCATGCTTTGGGTTCCAAAGGATTCCAATTGATTGGGATTTGAGAGGTGCCCCGAATTCTAGGGTTTCAAATTGTTGTTTTGGGAGTTAAAGGTTGAAATTTGGGTGTATGGGTGGGCGAATTGGCCCGCCAGATGCGTAAGCGAGTGGCAACCGGAAACCCTGGTTGGGGCGTCGCATAGATCGAATACATCAAATCCGTGCTCCGCCCACATTGCGAGCTGATTGGGGCCATTACTCCTCTACTCCGTATTAGGACCCTCCAGAGGTCGGGTGATGCCCCGAGGGGGGGAGAAGGGGGCCTGCTATTGGGCTCGTTCGGTAGTTAGGGGGGGTACCTCAGAACATCCTGAATGCGTAGAGAGGGGAGCCTCTAAGAGACTGACTACGAGAGGGGGAAGCGTGCGTGGGCGTAGGGGAAAGAGCGATAGGCGAACACAGGCGACAGTGTGCGACCTGTCCAAACAGAGGTGGACGCGCCGGCTAACACCCTCTATCTGCGCAATCCATCACACAATTGGCTAATCCACGGTGAAGACTGTGTCGGACGTCACCTACTTCGAGCGGTGCAGCTTGTGAGAGGGCTGATCCAGCCTAAAATAATATTCCAACCATGGTCAACTTTACATCAAACATACCCCACCTGCTAACATCGCCTACATCTCACTTTCTGCGCCGATGGCACATATCCCCCGAATTGAACAAACACCGGGCTCATCTATCACTAGTCTGGGAATCCTCGCACGTCCTTATAAGCTCAACCGTAGACTTTCCACTAGCTCTGCAGTACGTCCACTCTACTTGTGGATTGTGCAAGTAGCGGAGAGCTGCGACACGGCTATGTGCCCAGTGAACGGACTGACGGTGCAGACCTCCGCAACCCACGAGATAGTGGCCAGCACTGGTAGGTGGGACTGTCTATAAGATATATTGGCAGAGAGAGATAATCCACACGCACGACCTGGAGATCAATACGTATCCGTGCTGATTTGTGTTTCCAACACACCCGATCTCATGATAAGGACATGGCTAGACCCCCAGACCCGATCTCTACGATCCCAGACCAGCGTGTCATGACAAGCATCGCTTGAACCAGGGGGTCACAGCAGGACAGGGAGAACTGCCGGAGAGCAGTGTTGGAAGAAGAGATGGTAACGTGTTACATTTATCAAATCACCTCTACAATAGAGCTAGGTCGGGTCCCACAAAACTTGTTATACAATAAATCGTCGTAGTTGTTTCCCATGACATAGAGTTCGCAAAATAAGCTTGAGTCTCTGTTGTTTGTCTCTCTCACTATTCAACTTAATAAAAAAATACAAAATTATGATACCAATCAAGCCTATAGTAATAGATCAATTAATTGGCATCCTAAATTAAACCCTGGCGTTATTAAGAAGAAATCTTCTCCACAGTCTGGAGGCCCATAAGACAATGTGAATTTAATAGAGTTGAATTAATAAATTTCCAAACAAATTCGCTCACACAAACTTATATGGCAACCACATTGAACCCCCTGGTCTCCTCATTGAAATCTGCACTCTGCGTCGATTCCCACCACCGCTTACCTACTCACTTTATGTCTCGAGCGTGGTCCAGCAATGATACCAACGGTTTACGCGTAACAAAGAGTGACCTCTCTCTATCTATCCTATCCTATCAGTTCTGCGCCAGGCACACGAAACACACTCGGGACCATCTGCAATTATCCAAGTCTGTTCGGCCGCCATGTTCTGAACATGCCCAAACCTTACTGCCGTCTGAGTGCGTCTTACGCTCTATGGCTTGCTCTTGTTAAAATCACTCACACTTTACCCACGACCAATAAAAACACAAAATTGTAGAAATTGACGAGAGGGCGATTTAACTAGTGAAGTCACCCTATGCATGTAATCTTCGGTCCACTCTCGATGCTGCACCATTCATTCAGTCAAATCAGGGTAGTACCAACACTCCATCTCTTAGGACAATGAGTGCTTTGAATGATTACTTATAGAGCTTGTCGCATCCGATAGCTAACCATAGTATGCATGCACATTACCCATGCTCTGAGTCAACCGCGTAATTCTTTTGAATACCTTTAATACTTAGACTGATATTTGCGTACAGGTACCTCGACCTTTTGACGTCTACCGCTTAGCAAGTCGACTCTTGACACCTCTTTTGAAAAATGTGAATCATGACTTAACACATTCTCTCGTATCGATACAGAGACTTCTCAACTCGAGAACTGTGATTACTGGTTAACAGATACAGACCAATCTTGTCCCTACAACCAGGTACACCCAACCCTAGGCAACCATTGTAAACACAACATCAACCTTCAGAAAATACTTCCAACAACACGCTCGATCTGAAGAGATGAGCACTACTAATTTCACTGTTCGATACCCCCTAAAACTGGATATACCTATAACAAACGGTCTTGGTCGATGTGAGTGTAGACCGCAACTATTAGCAATGACAATTTAAAAAAGTTCGATGGGTCACCATCACACTTTCTCTCTCATCCACGAAATCAAACTAAACCATTTTCAATGTCTTGCTTAAACCATTAACCAAAAATAAAATTTCATCAATTTTTCCTCTACCCCACCTTTAATTTTATTCTTTTAATTGTATATTTTGATACTGAATGATTATCGTACTTAATTGTCGATATATTGTGATTAATGTAATTAGCGTAGATAATTAATAGTTTATAATGTACCCCTCTGTTCCACTAAATTCCTACCACTCTACCTTTTCACGTTTGTCAAGCACATTTGATGCTAAATATCATTGGTTGTTACATGGTAAAAAATCATAAAAATTGTATTTTTAATAACTACTTCATTAAACGATTCCAAACTAGATCCCACCTGACTATATCCAACTTTTATATATTAACGAAAAAAATAAAGTTCTCCACAATTTATAATAGTAACAGTTTACCTTATGTAGAATTTAGTGGAATGGGAGGAGTAATTGTATTATGTAAATGTAATTTAAGGCGTATGTTTTGTTGATTATCGACGAATTGTAATTAGCGTTGATGTCTTGTGATTTATTGTACGTAATTGTAATTAGCGTGACTAATTGTGCATATTTCTTCACTTGTTTTCATTGAACACATATTAACATAATTTAGTTTTGTTCAAAGTACTAGTCATACATGAATTCATATACTCCTTATTAATTATTTAATAAAAATACATTAACGTCATCTAAATAAAACATTAAATTCATAAATAAAAACATATTAGAAAAAATACGTGTATTTAATACAAGTATTTAGATTAAGAGAACATAATTACAAAATCCAATCGAAAGAAAATACCAAAGGGATTTTCTTAGTTTAGTTGCCAATTTCCTCCAATAGTTCAAATCAAAATCGGCTTCAATTTGTTAAATGAGCCTTATTGATATTCAATCTCCTGTTCTTCGTATATAATATATGTTGATATCAACAACATGCTCACTTTCGGACCAAAATTGTCGTTGATGTTCTCCTGACTAGAATTAAACTCAGAAGTATCAATGTAATTTAAATAAGATTCACGTTCATCGTCAACAATCATMTWATGCATTATGATGCACRATAACATAATCTTGTGATGTATGTTGACATACCATGCAAGAGATGGTTTTCAAATGATAGCAMATCGAGCTTGCAACACTCCGAAAGCTCRGGCAACATCTTTTCTTGCTGCTTTATGATGTTATGCGAACAATTTATCCTTCCGTGTTTGAGGACTAGTAATGGACTTCACAAAAGTATCCCACTTAGGATAAATGCCATGAGTGAGGTAAGACCCCTTGTTGTAGTTACGACCATTAACAACAAAGTAAGTTAACAAGAGGAGTTCGACCCTCTAGGACATCTTCGAACACTAGAGATCGACGAACCACATTGATATCGTCGCACCTGCCTGACATACCAAAGAAGGAGTGTTATATCCACAAATCTTGATCAGCAACAGCCTCGAAAACAAGAGTAGCTACACCGTCTCTTCCTTGATATTGTCCTTTCTATGCGTTTGGACAATTCTTCCACTCCYAATGCATGCAATATCAATTCTTCCAATCATGCTTGGAAAACCACGTTCGTYTGCAATTCGTAGCAATGTTCGCAAGTCATCACCATTCGGGAGTCTTAAATAAATATTCATATCCAWGTTGGTCGATGACACCTTGAGTAAATTTTTCCAATGMCAACCTCGCAGTACTTTGTGATATTCTGATATATTCATCACAAGCGTCTGCAGCTACTCCATAAGCCAACTGCTTGATTGATGCAGTACATTTTTGAAGTGGGGATAGACCTAAAAGATCATATGCATCCCTCCTTTGTTGAAACCATGCATCATGTTCTGTCACTACATTCAAGATACGTTCAAACACATGCTTTTGCATTAGAAACCTTCGTTTTAATAAGACACTTGGGTACACCACTTGGTCTGCAAAGTAGTCATTATACAGACGAACATGACCTTCTTCTCGTCCTCTGTCGCCACATCGGTTAGATCGACGCCTTATTCGACGTGATGAAGTTGAGACAAGTTTTGGGATGTAATTGTAGATGACATCGTCAATCATGTCATCTACTTCTTTGTCTAGTTGGGGAAATAAAGCTCTCCGTTCATCAACAGAGTTAGAAGCTGAGTTATCGATTGAACTTATGTTAAGTTTGTATGATGACATCGTAATTAGGCTATTTTGTAGAAAATTATTGGAATCTAAATAAGAATGGTTATATAAAAAACAAAAGCAAACGGTGATTAAATGAAAGAAAACAAATTGTGAATGATTCAAAGAAATGCAAACAATACTTTGGATTTATAGAAAAACAATAGCACTTTTTCTAAAAGGTAAAAGCAAACAAATATTGAATGTACGATGGAAGCATACAAACTGGTTTGCAAAGTACTTCATTACATTTGGTAAAAGCAATGTAATAATTCAAAAAGTGGTCAATTGGTAAATTATTGTTCTGCAAAGTGGTAAAAACATTGTAACAATTCAGTGAAGTGAACAAGTGCTAAATTATTGTTTTGAACACGCGACCCACACATTAAAGCTTAAAATACAACAACTAAAACAATTATTACACTCATACTTAGTTGTTAACAAGTAGGGTAGAGCAAGACTGGGTACCCGACCATTTTGGATGGAATTGAACCAGAATCGGAATCGACCGGTTCCTGATAATTGGACTCGGTATCGAAACTGGTTGGATCGGTTCCAAAATTTTTGGAACCGGAACCGCTGGGAACCGATTACCCGGTTAGATTAAAAAAAAAGCAAAGATTATCCTAGCTAATTTCATACTTGTGCATGTGTATTTGGCCACAAAAGCACAATGTTTTATACAATAGTATGTCAAGTTTCTATTGTTTATATAATTTGGGCTTTTGGGCCTTAGCAAATGTATTTTATTAAACTCAAAAGTCATAACCAGGAACAGTTATAAAACCGGTGGTGCCGGGTACCTAGTACCATCGGGTACCACACTGGGTATCGATTCCAAAATTTTCCTACCCGGAATCGGTCACAATCGGTTCCTCATTTTTAGAACCGGAACCGGTACCGATCCAACCGGTTCCGGTTCCGGAACCGCCGATCCCGGACTGAGTACCCACTTTTTTGCTCATCCCTATTAACAAGTACGCTCTTAGACACTAATAACTTTAAAACAGACTACTGTAGGGCTTCGCCCCGCCTTAGGCAAGGGGCGTTGACCTCAGCTTCAGTGTCATGGAGTTGAGCCATGGAATCCGCATGTGAATGCGTTGGGGTGTGTCGTCGAATTGAGGGGATCGCCACCGTGCCTATATAGGTTATTCACGGACGCCCGAAACATTGGTGCCAAATTAATGGCCCCACGTCCAATCAAGTAACCAGTCGTGGGTTCGGGGACATGGTACGAATCAGATCTGTAACCCAATTCGCCCGCATGTAGCGGCCTCTACTCGGTCTCATTGTAGTTCCATAAATCATAACAATTGAATTCAAAAGAGCCTATTGATTTGACTTTGAAAGTGCATTGATTACTAGGTGGGTTGCTATTATAAACAAACCAAGACTTCTACAATGAATAAGGCGGTCACTTGATTGTTAGTCAATGTTAATAAGGTGCTTAGAAAACCGGTCGTCCATGATTATCTGACTTTAATGTGACAAACGATTAAATTCCGGTCTTGTTTAAGCAATATATACAAGTGTGATTGAATATATATACATAAGAGACATGAAAAACAAAGGTTAGTGAGCAATAATAATATGTATGTGCGCCCTTCTCACCTTGTCACTGCAAACAATCAAATTATTAGAGTAAAACTCAAGGAATCGCCTTTCGATTGAATTGCTAATAGAGACGAACGAACGAGTTAGTATTGACAATAATAATATGAATAATAAAGAAAGCCAAAAAACCATGGAAACAATGAAAATATGAATAAAATCCTACATATTTACATGAAACCATTAACAAGTGAGTTTCTACATTGCTTTAATTGAATTAAAACTCAAAATAATGGTTAATCAAATTAAAAGAGACAAAAGGAATTGAAAAAGAGTGAAAGAAAGGTTTTTGGTGAGTAATCTCAGATTTATACCCTTATTTCGCTTGTTGATTCGAAGAGAATCGATGCTTTGAATTGAAATCGAATGTGTTTTGAGTGTTTTGAGAGTGTTTTGATGTGTTTTGTGACTTGAGTCTTGTGAAATTGTGAAGGTTCTGAGTCGTGAATGTGCGTATTCAAGTCGTGTCTCGAACTGAGCAAGGCAGGGAGTATTTATAGGCACGAGGCAAAAAACGAGGCCAGAAAACCCTGCGTATATACGCTGAGGATGAGCGTATATACGCAGGTGAGCAGCGTATATACGCTCATCCTAGCGTATATACGCAGCTCAATTTCCAAAAAGTTTTGGCAATTTCGTAGAGTATTGTGGAGCGTATATACGCTCAAATGGAGCGTATATACGCTCATCAGGAGCGTATATACGCTCCATTTCAGCGTATATACGCTCAATGGTTTTGTATATTTTTTCCAAAAACTCGATATGTTTTGATTTCCTCCGATTTTATTCGTGATTTCCCTTGATTCGACGTACCTAGACACCCTTGCTCTCCAAGCAAGGATTTCTAGAATGTTCTAGAAGGTTCCACGTATTTCCGGAGTATTTTCTAATTATTCACGTATTTTCTGCGTATTCTGCGTATTTAAACATTGCAAAATTCATAGAAAATCATAGAAAAATCAGAAAAATAATTTAAAAATATTGGCGGATTCAGAAAAATGTGACGCACATGATGAAAATCAAAAAGGTATGAGAATCGCCAGTGTATCTTGTTTGAAAACCTTTGAAAACCTTTGAATTTATCGAGAAAATCGAAAGAAAATATGTTTGCCTTGTATGTGACCTTTGCTCAATAATTCCGAGTACGACCTCACGTATTTCCAACTTCCGTGAGTTCAAAGCATCTTTTCCGAGTCGAAACAAACGCGAGACGCGGTATATTTCATCACGGATTACTCATTTGGGGAGACACATTTTCAGGTGTCTACAGAAGCCCCCACTTTGACTGAGTCTGAAGAGACGATAGTTTCGTAAGACGAAAGTCAAAGTATTCGATTCGGGACGGAGAGCAACTCAAGACGTTCTGCGACCCTGAGTTACCCTTTTTCGCCGGTACCTGCAAAACAAAGGTTAGTTTTACCTGTAGCCGTGTCCCATGCGGTTCGATGTGCTTGTATGTGTCTGAGTCCTTGAGCAGTCATTTCCCCGTTTGGCTGACTGGGAGAAATGCAGGTGCGTCCCATGCTTTCCGAAGAAATGAGCATTGACTTGAAAATGATAGCCCTAATTCAGGATTAAGGACTACCTTGGTGACGACATAGGTCTGTTTTTATGTCTAGCGAAATTTGCATGCAATGTTGACTTGTAACTTGTGACCTTGATATTGAGAGAGTGGCAAGAGTCATTGGTTTTGAAAGAGTCTGTGAGTTTGGAAGGGCCTTGTCTAGGTCTGGTTCTAGACATAGTTTGAAAGAGTCATTGAATTTGAAAGGGTCTTGTCTAGGTCTGGTTTTAGACATGGTTCTGAGAGAGTCTTTTGAAAGGGTCTTGTCTAGGTCTGGTTCAAGACATGATTTGAAAGTGACTTGTCTAGGTCTGATTCTAGACATGATTTGAATTTGAAAGAGTCCAGTCTAGGTCTGGTTCTAGACATGATTTGAAAGTGTCTTGTCTAGGTCTGATTCTAGACATGATTTGAAAGTGTCTTGTCTAGGTCTGATTCTAGACATGTTTTGAATGAGCCTTTGAAAGAGTCTTGTCTAGGTCTGGTTCTAGACATGAAAGGACGATACTAGAGTCTAATCCTAGTATCAAGTGCCAATTGAAGAGTGTCATTTGAAGAGTGACTTAGAGAAAGGTGACATTTGGACGTGACTTGACTTAACATTGGCGAGACAGTGACTTTGATTGGAAAGTGACAGGGTCCATAAGTGTATTTTTCATGATTTTCACTTGATAGCAATAGACTTGAACACGTAATAGGGCCTTAGGAGACAAGAAGCCCCCAACTGGAAATTAAGGGGCCATGATGGCGACGAGCCCCCCAGCGAGACTTTGAGACAACGTGGTTTACGGTTTAGAGTCAACATAGAGAAGGTAGATAGATTGTGTGGATGAGTTCCCCAACAAGATGTACTAACCCAAAGGTCAGGTGGCTTTACTTCTTTGGGATTGAGTCAATGAGTCCTTGAAGGTGACCAAAGAATAGGCTATGGTTCGAGAAATAAAAAGGGTCAAATTTGTGACTGAGGGTCAAAGATGTGGCTAGATACGAGGTTGGCTAATGATGTAGGTTCAAACATGAGTCTATGTCAGGTTCTAGACTGACAAAACCATTATCAAATTCTTAGCAAGTCAAAGCACTCAAAAGGCCTCAAATGATTTAATGTTAATGTTGATGCGGTCGAACCTCGAGAAGAGGCTTCCTACGTATCCTTACGGAATCAGACCAACGTAGTTCTGGTGATGATTTGAACAATGCCTCGTGTGAGAGGGCTTTTGTGGTTGTAATGTGAGGCTGTGGTTTGAGGGTTGAAAGAGGCTTGATGATTACGAGGTGACCCACGGTGCGCAGTGTGCTTTTTAGACTTTTGCTTTTTGTTTTGGGCTTTGGATTTGGATTTTGAAATTGACTTGCATTTGTGAAAACTTTTGTATTTTGCTTTGGTTTTTGCTTTTTCTTTTTGCCCATTTTATTCTTTTTTCTTTTCTTTTGCACGTGTCTTTTCCTACGCACCGTTTGGTCCAAAGGGTTAGGTAGATGTGGGTGATGAAAGAAATATAGGCTAATTGATAGTGTTTGTGGCTCAAAAGGTTGCAAGGGTCTTTGATTTGATGTGACAAAGGGAATGGAAGGGAGGGGTCATTTTGTGGAGCTTGTGAAAGAAGGCCTCTCTGGGGCATTGTTCAAATTAAGTAATTGAATCAGCATTAGATTAAACCAATTGTGGCCAATGAGTGTTGAGACTTGCATAGAATTAGAAAATAATATTGCCAAAATGAATCATTTTATTGATGAAAGAAAATTTGAGACATACATGGCTTATTTCGAAAGACTACATAGACTCAAAAGACAACGAATTGAAAAGAACATAGTGCTAGGACTAGGACTCGATGACTTAATCTAAAGAAGGCCGCATGGATCATTAACCCACGCCTTGGGGCGACTCATGGTTTAGCAAGTGGGTTGGTTTGGATGTTGATCTTATCCTTCGCTGCTGGAGGAACTGGGAGGCGACCATCTTCAACCATGTCTTGAATCCTGTGCTTCAGAACGATGCAATTCTCGGTGGTGTGACCCCTTCCTTGGTGGAACTTGCAATAGGCGTTGGGATTCCAATTCCTAGATTTCTTATCATCTGAAGGGTCTGGAGTGGGTCCAATAGGAGCAAGTGCACCTTTTGCAGTTAGTCTATCAAAGGCCTGCTCATAAGTCATACCAATTGGAAGAAATGTCCTTGGTGGTCCTCGAGGCCTGTTGTTGAAAGAGCCAGGATGGTTAGAAGAGTTGTCATTGGTGATGTGGCTGATTTGATCAGTGTTGGAAAAGGAGGAGCCACCTTTCTTGTTAAAGCCCCCACCGTTACCTTAGACTTCTGGGCTTGAACATCTTCCTCAACTAGGAGGCCAACCTTGTAGAGCCCAGTAAATGAATCAATGGGTTGAAACTTGAGTGGCTCTCGATACTTGGGCTGAAGGTTCTTGATGACCATGCGGACTTGATCTTCCTCATTTGGTCGATTGGTCATTTGAGCGGCCTTCTCCCTCCACCTATTAAGGAAAGTAGAGAAATTTTCTCTCTCACCTTGCTTGGTGGCCTCTAGTTCACGGAGACCAACAGGAAGCTGGGAATTGTACCTGTACTGCTTTAGGAACTCGTGTTTGATATATTCCCAATCATCGAGCTTGGCTTGATTCAGAGTCTTAAACCACCTGGATGGATGGGTGTCCAAAGTAATAGGGAACACCGAAGTGAATAGCTCTTTGCTCATTCCCTTAAGGACCATTGAGATGTTGAAA
>SNQN01012398.1:4615-16071 GCA_008642245.1 Bassia scoparia
GGCTTCATTGTGGGGTCAACATTTAGACTATGTTGGGCGATCTTAGGATCCAACCCCGACATCTCTTCCACAGAGAAACCAAAAACATCCTTATAGTCTCTTAGCAGAACTTTGAGCCCTTTCCCAACTTCTTCGCCCATAGCTTCACCAACTTTCACCGTCCTTTCTGGAAGAGTAGGATCAATGGCAAAGTCTTCCTGTCGGCCCCCTGGTTCGGGTCGAGAGATAGAGGCAAACAACCCATGAATTGCCATGGCTTCTTGGTGTAGTTCATGCACCATTAGGACTCACCTGCTTTCCGTTTCTTCTGAACTCTCTTTCCCGATGACTCTGCTAATTCCTTCTCCTTGCCCCCAGCAAGTGGTCGGACAGTGGTAAGGTAACACTCTCTGGCAACTTGCTGATCACCATAGATAGTTCCTATCTTGCCATCATTACACASAAACTTCATTAACATGAGATGTGTAACCACCACTGATTTGGAAGCGTTCAAGGTTGGACGTCCAAGGATCACATTGTATGCTGACATGTTRTAGACCACCAAAAACTTAACCTTCATGTGTCGGCATTTATCTTCTTTCCCCATTCGGAGAGGTAAGGTCACAATCCCTACTAGTTGAATTACACCCCCACCAAATCCAATGATRGGATTATGACAGGGGACTAGATCGTCATCGTTGTACTTCAGCTTTTGAAAACACTCGAAACTAATGATATCTGACGAACTCCCWGTATCAATGAGGATTCGTCGGACCTGTTTATCCGCGACCTTCATTTCCACAACGAGAGGGTCATCWTGGGGGGTGCTTACCTCCCCACGATCCTTCTCGCAGATGAGAACGTCTGGAATACTTCTTTATCGTTGGCTTCACTATCAACAGCCATTACRRGAGGCAGCTTGCTCGCATATTCTTTTTGACCCTCCACCATGGGTCCTCCAYCTGCAAACCCTCCAAAAATCATATGAACTATTCCAGTGTRAGAATGTTRGCTTTGCGGGGCATCATCCTTAGATGAGGGTTTTTTCAGAAATCGCTTGATGAGATGCTTCTATCTTACCTGGTGCCGCTAGCGATCCGTTCTTTGCAGGGTAAAGCAATCTCCAGTAAGACCCAACGTCTTTGTGAATTACATATTTGGACTCATCCCGAGTGTCGACTCGTCTTGTTGATGGGGATCTTCTATGTGCACATCCTTGCTAACTTCTTTGTACACATGGAAATGATCTTTGGTGTATCCACTGTAGGTGTGTTGAATTTCTTCTTCTTTCTAGCTACTCCTTTTTGTAGGTTCCTTCTTCTCTATGTTCAGGTGCAGACCTCTTCTTGTCTTGCCACTTGCGATGCACTGGTTGCTTTGAGGATTGGAGGGGAGAGGTTACCTTCTCTTTGGCTTTTAACGGCGCAGACTTCCAGCATGTATCTGCTTTGTTCCTTCTACATTTCATTCCCATTCTCACTCTTTGCTTACCATTGGAATTTGAGGGTTGTCCTGCATCCTCGATAGCTTATCTGTATCATCGGTTGGCACATTTGGGATTTGAAGATCTCATTGTTGAGCGTTTGACGTGCTTCTTAAACTTTCATTGGGTCGTTGTTGAATTCTTCCCCATGTAAGTTGCTTTTTTGCTCTTGGCGATGCGCCATGAATGATGAGTAAAGACAGAGTCATTGAAATTATGAATGGCCTGTTGGAGGCCGTTAAACCACCTTGGGCACTACCCTTTGAGGATAACAGGAATATTTGCACTGTTGCGTCATCAGCTTGTGGTCAGCCATGAGTGTATATCATCGCCAAGTGATCGTCTGATCGATGGTTCCATATAGAATCGATGGACGGGAACACTTTCTGAGATTGCTTGCCATCAAAATAAGAAGCAGAGAAAGGACTCTTAACGATGAGAGGTTCCTTGCACCTCCCTCCGTCCTTTGGACGGGAACCCGAGTCCACTTCTGTTAGCACCGCTTTGTGATAACCCCCACTTCCGTGGGCAACCTATAGTTCTTGATCCTGATGGCGTTTGTATGATTCTAGTCGATGATGTATATGTCCTGCGTTCTGGAGAACGATGAGAAGGTCAGCATGGTGATCCTGTCAAGGTGTTCTCATCATGAGTCGCTTGCTTAAGCTTCTCAGCCTTCTTCTTTCAAGCTTCTCTCACCTTGGCTCTTAGCTTGCTCTTTCCTTCTCCGGTGTGGCCCTGAATCCATGAAGAGCTTCACGTTCGATTCTTCCTTTTAATGAGTGCTCAAACATCCTCAGACTCCAGACTCTTGGTAGACAATTATCCTCACCATCATTATTAAAGCGTATGGACCCCTCGTTGATTGAGTCTGGGCCGAACGAGAGGCTTAGGTATTGCGGTTCTCCAAACCTGGCTCTTCTCCCTTTCAATAAAAGATCTGAGTCTCCATTCTTTCTTTTCCTGTAGGTAGGGTGCTTGACCTTTTAGTCTTGAATTGGCCACGGGAGTGTTGTATTCTATGGCCTGAGTCTTGGTAGGGTCTTACTACCATCGGCCTGGGTCTTTCCATCACGCATGGCTCAAGCGTGCGTTCTCTTCTTTGAGGGCTTGAAGTTGCGCCTTACTGTCTTGCTGCTCCGCCAACGATCCATTATCTCGACATCTCTCGCGCCTTTTCATCCTTGAGCATTTCACGTGTCACACTGTCGTCATCCAAGTCTTGGTGGAGTGCTCATTCCACGTACAGTACCAATCTTCACAGCATGGAAGACGGAAGTGATCGGGGTGGTTCTCCTCATTTGGGTTGCTTTCTTTCTCGGAAGTGGGAGGTGTTCCTTCTGTCTTGGTTGATATCCCTTGAAGCCATTTCTATCGCCTCCCACAGACGGCGCCAAATGTTGTAGTAGGTCTTGGCTTAGCGTACAGATTTCCTCACTGCAGGTTGAGAGAGGGTGGAGGCTTCCCGTTATGTACTTCGTGGGAGCCGATTTGGTTGGAACTTGAGACGGCTTAGCACTTCGAGTTCCTTGGCGCTCCTTGAACTGCAAGAGGAGATAACCTTTTCATTCTATATCCCCCCTGTGCCCTAGTAGTAAGGAGAGAAGAAGGTAATATAAATGCAATTGAATGGTGAGAGAGTTAGAGAGAGAAGTCTATACTTGCTTAAGTATGAATTTAGTGCACTCATGTATGAAAAAGTGTGTGTATTTGGGCCTCTCAAGGGGTATTTATAGCTTTGCCTTCCTTGGCTGGATTGTGCACATTGTCACCATCCTAAGGTGATGTCTGTTTTGCTCGCTTAGCAGGTTTGATTTACGAAGCGCGTCCGGTTCGGGTGAAGGTATCAGTCAAGAGCACTGGACTCTGACACGTCCAGTTGGATTCTCGTAACCATTTTAAGACGACACATGGCTCTACGTGCATCAACTATGATATAAAGGGTCACTATCTTGTATATAAAAGCGTACTATATGCTTGATGCACAATAATTTATTGTGCATCTAATGCATACTTTCCTTCTCTTAATTTGGGATACCCAATTACCGACTGTCCACGCGGTAATACTGGCGACGTCGATTATTTTATTCCAAGTCAAAATGATTTGACCGAATACCGACCTTTAACGTCTTAAAATGGAAAACAGACGGTATTCCCGTCTACTAGAAATGGTCGAAAATCCATTAAACGGTCGATAAATTCGTCTACTAAACGTCGGTTAATAGAGTTCTCTTGGCCGTTTTGGACGATCGTCAAACCGACAATATAACGCGGTTCTGTTCGTGAACATCAAAGAAATATAAAATCAAATCAATGCTCATTCATCCATATTCTGTGTAATTCTTATTTTTGACCCATTCATTTCCTTTTTTATGGACCCACTTCATGTTCATTTTTACTATTGTTGGAGCGGGATGGTCTTAGTTTGACGGTGGTGGGGTGGGGATATAGATGAAAATCATACCCACCATGGGTGATAGGGCGGGGTGGATTTTATGTTATCCCCGCCCCGTCTCATCCCACTTCCCCGCCTCACACCTAATATAAAAATTATAAGTTATAAATAATATATAATGCTAACATTAAATATTATTTCAAATAACCATAAATATGATTAACTTGTAAGTCTTTTTAATTAAATTTTTATTTGGTTATATTTTATAGTATTTTAAACATTAAATATAATACATAAGTAATTTTTGGCAGGTTTTAAGTGGGGACAAGGTGAGGATTTGTTGGAAGTGGATACCCAAGTGGGTGGTGGGGCGGGGATGATTTTATACATTTTTTTAGTGGGGCGTGAATGGGGAAAGTTTTTGGACCTGCCATGGGGATGGGGATGGGGGAGAAAAATTGAGGTGGGAATGGGGATGGGAAAGGCAAAATCCGCCCCGCCCCMCCAAACTGTCTAATTATTTCCTATAAATTTGGAAAGTTTCCCTTTCCTCTTTATTTGTCGACATATTTAATTTATTAAATTACATTATTACTAAATTCTCATAAACTTTTTTATTTTCCCCACAATATTACGTAAGTAATTATCATACCTTTCTCATTCTATTTTCATGAACAATCATTGGGCATGATTTATTTTCACAATCCTCGAATAATWTACAACGGGATTTTTACTAATCCATTTTTTCGAGCTTTGAATATTTCATTCTTCTGTCGTGAAGATTGCTTGAAGACCAAGATCAAAGTTTGTAATAGTTTTAGMTCTCACTGCAATGTAAGTGATATAAGGGTTAYTGCATTTACTCCCTCCAATTTTTAATGTTATTTGCAATTTCCTTATWTGACTGACTTTTAATGTTTTGTGCATTGTACTTTATTATTCCATTTTGGTACACAATATCTCCAATCTATTTTTAATTTGTAACCCCACCATCATCTATCCCCTTTACTTTCCGTATTCCCCCCTACTGTTCCCATTTTTATACACTCTCTCCCTAATTAATTWTTACTTTTGACTTCACTCACATTATCTTTAAAAACAAAAAAGAAAAGAAAAAAGGATAAGGCTAAGAAAGATTTATATGATATAATATCAATTCATATTAATGCATGAAAGAAATAGAAAAAAACCAATAGCTCTAGTTCATTTCAAACATTGTTATTCAGTAATTCAAACAGGCAGCATTATACGGCTAGTTCGTCAAGTGCAGCTTATAGTTATTCACATTGGGTGCTTGTAAAAGTTGTCTATTCAAAAATGTTCAGTATTCAGTAATTTCGCAAGCATGAATTTTATAGTATTTTCAAACTCTGAATGATGCTAAATTAATGCAGCAACAGAAGCAAACGGGACTAAATGCATGCAAGAAAGCTATGACACACCAATGCGTGATAATAATGCTACACAACACATGTCATATGGACAAAAAAATGAATGAAAATTCTAATAATGATTTCAACAAGACCATCGCCATATTCAACAACATATTACTAAATCATCATACTTCCACTCAACTAATTAAGCCTGAAATAGAAAACCTTCAAGTGAAAGGACAAGCCTATAGGCAAATCGAACAACTACGAACAACCATGCTAACATATTTGCAAAACCAATTTACTCTAAATTCTCATACAACTCCACCAGTAACTTGTCCTTTCACTTCTCTCTATTGTGTTAAATGGTGGC
The DNA here is from genome assembly GCA_008642245.1 of Bassia scoparia. Taxonomy (NCBI): domain Eukaryota; kingdom Viridiplantae; phylum Streptophyta; class Magnoliopsida; order Caryophyllales; family Amaranthaceae; genus Bassia; species Bassia scoparia. The sequence continues at coordinate 10,219 of SNQN01012398.1, forward strand.
TTATCAGAGAGTTAGTAACATGCTAGCGTCATCTCTTCTTTCCTTCTCCCCTACTTCCTTTTTCCAATCTAGCTCTCCCTCTCAAGCATATCATTACCCTTCAAATCGCTAATATTTGAGCTTCTCGCGTCCAGAGCTCAAGGAATCATCGCCGAATGTGGATGGCACGCTTTACCCTGCGTCGTTGCAGCACTTCTCCTTACCTTCGCCTCTTCACCCCTTCAGAGTCCGAAACTTATTTGGACTAAACCCTCGTCATCTCTACATCATCATGTCAACGACGAAACCCTTTCCCTGTTGTCACTCTTTTTACCTGTCCTACATATGTTTTACCTTTCCATAGATAGTCTATCGTAACCTTGTTTCCATTTACTCTATATTAAGTTTGCCAGCTACTCGTAAGATTATTAGTTACTTGATCGAGGTGGATTATTAAGGAAAACCACCAAAAAGTGAGATTATTAGTTTCCATTAAATTTTCTATTATAAACGTATCCATTATTCTTATTATTAATTTTTAATAGATATTCTATTGGCATGTAAATATGAATGCACAAAAATATTGTTGTAAAAAAAGGCATAGACTTTTTGTAGTGGCATTGACTCTTTCATATTGCATAGACATCGTTATTATCCCACACTATCTACATTTGTTGTACTATATGTTTGCACGCGATGCTGGTGAGTATGTGTCAAAAAAGAATGTTTATAATTTTTTAATCAATATTTCTTTAGTTCTTAGTTGTCTTCTTGTATCATATTGACGTATGTCAAAAGAAAAAATATAATGTTAAAAAAAACTCTGTCTCTTACAATATAAAGGATAGCAATAAATATTTGAAATATATACTTAGATAGACAATTTATACGATTATAATAGTAGTGACGGTTGTTGATACAATTACAAATTTCAATAGGTCCATAAGTTGGTTCATTGATTCGTGAATATAATCTGAATTAGTGTAACCCAACTTTAATTGAAATCTTAGTTTTACTTTTTCTTTTATTGTGTCAATCATATCAAATTATTTTGTCAACTGAATCTTTTATTAGTGTAACTTAACTTATGCATGTTTCCTTTACATGTTTATTATATAAGAAAGAAATTCACTCTAAATAATTTTTAATTACGGGTAATATAGTTACATTTTCAATGCAATACCATTTAAACTGTAATAGTTATGGCAATACAATTGAAGAGTTAAAATAGATATTAATTTTTTTTAAACCATGTTAATTCATTTCATTAAGGTATAAGGGACCTTTCATAGGGGGAATGCTCCCCCTTGGCATAAATAGAGATTTATTCTTCTTATATGTACTCCCTTCGCACTCATTGATTTTGCAATGAAGGAAATTTTTTTAATTTTTTTCGTCGTGAAACTAAAGTCGTAAAAGAAATTAAATGACATTGTTTTTTGTGGGCATTTTAAAATGCAGTCTCAGTACATTATTGGAAACATTGAATATTTTGACATTCCTAAACAAAAATGTCTGCAATCTACCCCTCTGTTCCCTTTTTGTTATGTCCTGTTTTTGAAATGGAATCCTAATGTTTTCTTGTTTAGCATCTTTTCTATTTTTTAACTCAACTTTATTCCTCTTTCCATGGGAAATAACCTAATAATTTTTTTTCTTCCATCTATTCTTTACCCAAAATCACTTTCAAGTACATTTAGCTAGTATTTTTGCACGCGATGCGTGCGTGTGTAGAGAAATAAATAATTATAAATTTTGTGTTATATGTTTCCTCTATACCAATGGTTCAAAATGTTTTTTTAAGTTGTTCTTGATTGTATATATTAAAATTGGTTGAGGAACATCAATATGTTTCGCACAAAATTTAAATAATATACGTAACATAATCCCAAATAATATACATAATAGAATCAATATCGTAAAAAGTTTTACGAAAAAATAACGATACAAAGATTGATCAGAATGTGATGAAATCTTTAGTCGGAGTACACATATATAAAAGTAAATTTTCTCAAATCAAATTAAAAAGATACAAAATTTGAACATAAAAGGTGATCTAAGAAATAAGCGTAACACCATTTGATGATCATGAAAGTTTTTCTAACAATGAACATGAGCTTTTTAATGTAGTGAACTAAATTAGGAGAGATGAGGAAGAAGGAGATTGATTTAAGTTGAGTAGAAATGAGAATTTGGTATTTATACCCTCATAAGTAAAAATATTTGTGGAAAAATATGCATAATAGAGTATGTCAATCAATTGACTTACAATGAGAATTGAAAATTTAGATATGGATTATTCAAGTCATCAAGGAATATATGACTTGATTAGAATTGATTGTTTGGAATTCAATCAAGAAGTTAACTAGAAAATAAACTTGATCATATAGTTTTGACCAATATATGTAACAAAAAGAGCTTAATGATGAAAATAGTTATAAATGCAAACTATATTTTTATTGAATAACTTAATGTTTGTTGTGTAAAATATCAATACATGAAAGGGTATAAATCACATTTCAGTGAGACTCATGCTCCCCTTCACTTATGTATAAAGATTATTGCATTAACTCTTGTTCTAATTCATTGTATTTGATGACAATAAACGACAATGATTTATGTTAATTAACGTGATATTTTTACTCCTCTCGGTTTTTTACTTGCACCTCATTTGCACAGTTTTCAACACAACTTTGCACTACATAATTAATTGTATTGTTAGAAAATATAAAATTCATATTGATAACTACTTATTAAACGGACTTTAACAACATTCACTTGACTATAATTTGACATTATAAATTGGTCAAAAATGGTCAAGTTTACTAACTTTGACTCCCAAAAAGAAATTGTGCAAGTAATAATTGTAATTTATAAAAATTAATGCAAATAAGTTTCGATTAATGATTATAATTATGTTGAAATTCTTTGTTAAGCTATTTAATTTTATCAAATTACATGCTTAATGACTTAAGTTTTCATTTAGGTGATATATTGATGAATTAAATTTTTAAATCTAATCATTAAAGGTAATATGTGGAACGTCATAGGGGGAACCATAGGCTCCTTGGCTTATATATAGAGATTCTTTCCCAATCTAATGATTAAGAGTCATAAATCTCTTTCAAGTAAAAAATCTATGTAAATTACACAATTCACATTAAAGATTTTTCTTAATTCTCCCCGAATTCAAGTAAGACAAACAAGGAACGAAGAGATAAGAAGGTAGTAAAAAATTACGTGACATGCTAACTTGAATAATAAATGTTATGTTGAGTTTAGTTAAGAACTAGACTGACTTGCTTCAAGTAAAACTGCATAATTTATTTTTGAAATGTAATATTTAATTTAACCTATGAATATCCAACTCTCCCTTATTTCTATAAGAAGAAATGCCGCAGATGCATGCATAGTCTTTTAGTAGTCAATTTTTTTTTAATTTTAAATTAAATTTAAATTTATTTAAGTAAAAATTCTATTTAGTTGTTAAAATGAAATTGATAATTTGGTTTCTCGTTTTGTTATAAATTAACTCTAAATAAAGATGAAGTAACCTATTATATTTTTATTTTTTCACTTTACTTCTTATTTACAAACATAAAGATTTTTCTTGTTCTTCTGCATTAATAAGAAGTGATATTAATCCATAAATCATTTTCTAGCCCTTCTTTTTTCTTTCTTTTTTTTTAAGATAAATATTTATTGTTCTTAGATAAGATCGATATTTTTTTAGAATTAAAGTTTTAGGGTATGAAACATTTTTGTTATTTTTACATATTTTTGTTTTTTTAGATAATTATTTTGTTTATTTTAATTTCTATTTCAATTTTAGTTTTGACCTTTAACGTTAGATTCTTCCATCGATTCATTACAATTGTTTTTATTCTTTTGATAGAAGGAGTATTTTTTTTTTTGGGGGTTTTTTTTTTTTGGGGGTTTTGGAAAAAAATTAAGTTAGTATAATTATCATGTGTTATTGAATAATATATTAATTCTTAATCTGACTCTTTCTTATGTATGTAAATATTATATTTATTTTTTGTTAAGTAAATTTAGATTTAATAGAGGGCAAAAAGGCGCACAAAATTGTCGACCAAATTGGAAGTTGCTTTAATCAGTACAAGGAAGAAAGCCGTGTATTTGCATAGTTATTTTATGATAATTAACAAATTCACTAACTATGTACAATTCATAACCACTTCAACTATAGATTTCTAGATCTAGAATTTATCAATTTGTTTTAGATATTTTCTTTTTTGTTGTTTATATATTAGTTATAATTTTTTTAAGGTAGAGATATCTTTTTATGTTTTTTTTAGATGTAGATACGATTAATTGTTAGATATTTTGTTTGATTTCTTAGATTTTTATTTTAATGTATATTTTATTTTTTTGATAAAAATATTTCTTTTATTACATTTTGATATTCAGTTATTTATTTTTTTATTTCTTATTATATCCTTGGGGGCAAAAGGTCAGTGCAAAATTTATCACCAAATCTGGGTGGTTTGTTTATAGATTAACATAGATTTGTCCTACCGCTTGTTCTTGTTGTTACATATATGCAAGTCGATTGCAAAATATTCTTACTTAAGTGTTTTAATTAAATTCATTAAAGTATAATTATAATTTAATTGAAAAATTTTTTAATGATTTTAATTAAAGAATGTCATTCTCCGTAACTACTTTAAACTCACCCTATTTTTCCCTCCAAAAACCCCTCACTTTATCACATTGATTCCCTTAAAACATAATTCCAAAATGCAGTGACGAACAATGTAATCTAAATAAATTGAAAAAATGAACAACACATATTGTACATAATATCAAACTACCCTGATTTTTTACCACTATAAGAAACATTCTTTTAATTAAGAAGAAATATTGTGGTTACGTATATACATAGTATTTTATAAACAACTTTTTAAGTATAACAAGTCTTCCACAATCACTTAAGTGTTGACCATTATTATACTCCGATATACGTTTGAATATTAAATTTATAAATATTTAATTCATTAAAAATGTAAGATTATGTAAAATTAATAGAACTTTAATGTACAAATATGATACTCCCTTCCAGTAAAGAGTATTTTTTTATACTAGAGATTTCCTTCCAAGGAAAAGCAATTTTTTTACAAAGAGTAATGATATTCCCTCCAATTTTGAAGTTTTGTACATTCATTATTTTGGGTTAAATTAGGAAATAATCTCTATTAGATAAGGAAGGGGAGGCGCAGTGGTGTCCCCAAAAATTCCCCTACCCCCTCCTTGCAATTACAATTACATGCCATCAAGCTAAAATCTGCCCTAGAAATCAACAATCAATCACATATATATATTTCCAATCAATGAATTAAGAGTCAATAATCTCTTTTCAAGTAAAATCTTAGAAATTAGCACATTCTATCAATGAAAGATTCTTATTTTCTTATTCTCTCCCCGATTCCAATTAGACAACAAAAGGGAAACGAAGAAGTATGCGGTAGTAAAAAAATTACGTGACATTGCTAACTTGATATTAAATCTAGTTATTTGTGAGTTAAGTAAGAACTAGTACTTGACTGTGCAATTCAAGTAAACTTGCAATATTTAATTTTGAATTTTTAATTTAACCAGTATAATCCAATTCCCCCTTACTTTCTTACAGGTAAGAAATTGCACGCAACGATGCATGCATAGTCTTTTGGATAAGTCCATTTTTTTAATTTAAATTTAAATTTTAATTATTTTTAAGTAAAAATTTCTATTTATTGTTGTTTAAATAAATAAATAGCGTTTTTCTCTTTGGGTATAGAATTAACTTCTTATAGATGAAGGTACCTTTATATATTTTTATTTTTTCTACTTACTTTCTTATTCAGATACATAAGA
>SNQN01012399.1:0-16069 GCA_008642245.1 Bassia scoparia
TGTTTATAATATGTATACAAGAGAGTGTAATTGTTCTATATTGTATAAGAGAATCTCAATGGTCGTATTTAATTTTTATTTAACATATTTATCTTGCAGAATGTGAGAATGTCATAACACTTGTGAGCAATTGATTTTCTCAAGGTTTTATGATTAAGTTTATAGCTAGTATTTGAATTTAGTATATTCTCTCTGTGTTTTATTATAAAAATAAACGCGTCAAATCCAAATTAAGTGTACCTCAGGTATAAGATATACATAGGTTGGGCAGACGGCTCCTAGTTGTGAGCCTGCCCCCCTGTCCTTATGTAATAAGAGACTCTTCTAGAGGAGTCTTCGTTTATAGCCACACACGCGATGCGTAGGGTTTTGGTGACGTATCATATTAGTGACGATTATCAATTAAGAAACATAGCAACGTAATGATTAGTCAGGCCTGTGAATGATGTATACGTTCAGATCAAATAGGAGTTTACTCCACTTATATTTTTTTTGGATGTAAGACAAAAAAAATGTGCTTACAAAGATGGAAAAAACATTTTTAGTATAAAACGACGATTGTGCCAAATCGTGAAACAAAAAATCAAATAACTTAATGTGAGTCCTATCTTACAAGCAACATGCACGCTCACACATCATCACGCCGAATTGAATTTTTGCGAAATTTTTAACATAGCATCAACTAGATTCGTATGGTGTGAAAGTAGTGTGTCATCCCACATAGGGCCCATTTCCTTGGTGTGATTAAAGCAAAGCCAACAATAACGCATGAACTGCAATACCTCGAACACTTCCCATCTAGACTGTCTGAAAGACAGTTGGTGCTCCTTTCCATTAGATTACATGCAAATTATGAGGACAGACTCCAATTAGATTAAGTTAAACACAATATGTATGTAAATCATAAAGAAAGCTTTGATAATAACTTAACATATCCAGATGACACACACTGGTTTGTGTACGGAGCAGGTAGGATTTCACTTGCTGGACAGTTACACACTGCCTCTCAACAAATTGTAGTGGAGTCAAGTCATGCAGGTGGACAAGTTACTCCCACCTCACACTCTTGTAGCAATAAATGAATCGAAGATGAATCTATGAATGTGATGTTTTTGTTTAGCAATGTCAATATCGGTTTTATCATCTAATGAATAGTATGTTAAAGTACTAATACCTGGAAGTAGATATTCAATTATTTTAAATTGCATTTACACTAGTCATCGCGATTGTGTGATTAAATGACAACGTCTTTCTCAACAATCGAGAGCATGCACAGCTATTATTGAACCTCATCGCATCGATGTCTCGATGCGCATCAAACAATTAGCAAACCAACCCGCACCAAACTTAGACACCTCTGTTTTGTGAAAATCAATATGCACAGCGGACACGAAGAAAGGATATATATCATTTGTTGTAACTGAGTTACATCCTAATAATCCCTAGTCTCTTTATGCACGCTATACTAGTCAGTGGAAAATGTAATCTGAGAGTAGTTTATTTCTACCGTTTTTTTTTAATGGTAGATAATCTAATGATTTGAGGATCGTATGCATTGCTACACTGCAATTCGATGATCCATACGCAGTGGGATGACGGAAAGCGGCCGCAACACGGATCTGTGCCGACGTTCTCTGAGTAATTACCTACCGCATTATAAAGTTCATGTTGCGGTTGAGACGGGGAGTTTAAAAAACAGCCTTGACAATCAAACGTCCATGATTGTTCAATATGAGGTTGCTTTTAGTATCTCACATTGAGAGCATCGAGCTATAGTATTATCTCGACATTTGCATACGACTTTTGTATAGAGGATATGACAATAACAGTGTCGAGTTAGACTATTGACACTCGCACCAGTATCACGCTCTCTACTGTAATGTATGCCTTGTTGTCACGCATATAGCACTCTAATGTTCGCACTCAATTAATTGTAATAGACTTGTATTTTATTTGCTGAGAATAAAATAATTTATAGAGTCACACGAATTATTTGGGACAAAATATTGTTTGGATTACCATGAATGTCTTCATAATTTCGGAATATATGTGTTCTATCTCTGACAGTTTGATGCAAGTAATAATTCGGTATCATTTCCAGTCGGTTATCAAATAATGGAGTAGTTTCGCTCAAAAGATCTATCGATATCATTGCATCGAGATTGCACAACGCACCTAATTTGGTAATGATCTCCACCTGAAAACAAATCACTAATATTATGGTGAAGTAGAGTTGGGAGAGATATTAACTTCATATATTACTTTATTGTCACTTATTGAAAAGATAGTTCACACTTACGTGTTTATCCATGATTTATGATTAGTGTTCGTTTGTCGCTAGAACTGTCGTTCCAAGTGTTGATCGAGAGTCTAGGTAAGGAGTGACCAAGTCTCCACGGTATATCACGTCCCCGACGCCAACTCATCTGGAAACATGATGTGTACGAGTCAGTCTACTAAAACTTTGGGTTTGAAGATAAAACGTTTACAATTGTTGGTACGGAAATACCTCAATGCGAAATGAACTTGATCATATGTCATGACAGTGAAGTCTAAGTTTCACAAGGGGGTCATCCATATTTGGCCTCCCTATGTGCTTATATAGAAGCATAGAATAATTCAACAACTAAAGCTTTCCACTAGATTCAAACTATCGTATATTAGATTTCCACTGAGAGGTCAGAATAAACGTTGATCATAGGAGTGCTAACCAAATGCTACAAATTTTTGATCAGGGATTAAGTCATAGGTAACAACCCACTAACATCACTAAGGTAGAAAATAGGCAATTCTAAAAATAATTAATTAAAATTTTTTTGAAGCATAATGTAACAAATGTATTTTTTGCACCACTTAAACTCCATCTGAACCATTTACACTTAGTTGCTTAAATATTTGAGTTGAGAGGTATACTGCCAATTCTATGGATGGAACCGAGAATGACAACTAGGGAGTTTATCATGCGCTTTTTGCCATACTAACATATATACCATCTTATTTAAGCGAGCTGTAGCTGTTCTTCTCGAAAAAGAGTTCGCGAATATGGTTAGGCTACCATTCCTCCACGGAACTACTTTCACCACCCGGACGCGCCTAATTTAAAAGTAACTTTCCTTGCACCTAAATGGACTATAACAGGCCACCATGCAAAGCACATAGTGATAGCAGAGAACTAGAACATCCACTAACTCCAAATAGAAGGAAGAGAACCAGGATATGTATAGCGTATGTATTATTAACGCTCAATATCAGAGCATAGGATGTTATCGATGTGAGTAAGGGATCGATAAAATATTTTTGCAGTACCAAGTAGAGTTAAGTTAGTTTAAGAGGAGAGTAAGGATCAATTAAGAGCCAGTATTTTTCTATGAAATCACCCGTTAAGAGAAAAAAGTTAATAAATATATAATTTTGGCTACATAATATAGAAATAACTCCACATAAAAAATCACGAGAACCGCAGATGTGATAAAACCACTGAGATTATTGGAGTAATGCCACCGCACTTTCACATTGAAACCTTATTGGTTAATTTAACTACTCATTATAGTTAAATATATACCTTAAAAAAAAACAAATATTCAATAAAGAAGCATGTTTCGAGCACAATTTCAAGCGTTTCTATAGAGAGAGAGAGCTCAAATAAACGTACAACGCGATGAATAGCACCCGTAAAAAAATTATAATTAAGCAGAATTCGAAAATATAACTTTTGGTTTTCACATATGATACTACTAAATCTTTGGGCCACAAGGGTGAGATAGAATCGAATCCTAAGAATGCTCTTTGAGGGATGATATGAAATTCTATAACTCACTTGAGTCTCACCCATCACTCATGTTAAACTCTCTGAGGGTCTAGTGTGAATATCAAAACGCGTCTATTATTTTAATATAAAACGCAAAACTCAAGTTTTTTGCAATATCTAGTGACTAATAGGATAATTTGTACTAAAGAAAAATTTAAAAATATAACACACTTATTTAAAAATATATATTTAAAGCTGGAGGATTTTGAGAGGAGGATTTTGATCACCTCTAAGTTTCATGGCCCAAGTATTAATAAGGCCATTGTAAATACTTGGCCATTTTGGACAGCTTTTCGCTAACATCCAAAACCCTAAGACCCCGTCTATTCTGTTTCCGCACTTCTGTCCGGTCTTGGTGATACTTATACCGATTCACTGCACATTGCGCTACATTGTCGAGCCTGTCACTCAATACGAGCGAGCACATTAGTAATATCGAAATGCGTCAGAGGCTAATGAGAGAGTATCCAGGCTCGTGTTATGTCTCTACCGATGTGAGATTCATATCGGACACTCGCGCATTGTCGCCGGTAACGTAACGCTACGGCTTGTTGTGTTCTATTATTGAGCTTATGTCTCAGAGCAACAATAAGAAAGATAAAAAATTGGATATAATAATGATAAGTATGTATGTATGTATGTGTCCAAATGCATATTATCAGAGGCGGTGGCAGACATTTCGAATTAGGAGGCGACGAGCCATGAGTAAATCTATAATTGGTAGTGGATCATTCAAGATTGAGCGTAGTGCGGGATGAGAAGCTCTCTCACCACTAGTCTAACGTGAGCAGCGTTGCGCGAATTGCGTCAAGCACTAGGCACAGTGGCTGATTTGGAGAGTTATATTGATTATCTCGGTATCGCATCAACTATTTAGGTAAGTACTCGGCTGGATGACGATCATGCATGAGAAGCAACGTGCCTTTCTGGACTGGTAGCGGCTAACGAGAGGTATATGCTCTTCTCTGCTCGTAGATATCTTGATACTGTCGAGACGATACTGCACATGAGATACATTCTGAGCACAGTAGCGATCATATGGATTAGCGTAGTGCGGAGTGGAGACTTGGATAATTACTGTTCTATATAACGACTCCTTGCGATGTCCGACTACTTCTTTTCGCCTCGTATCTACAGAGTCCGAACAAGCCCCAAATGTCATCAAATCTCCTCCCATTAAAAAACAGCCCTTGCGCCGCTCAATTTGGACACTACGTTGAGCTAAGGTCAGGTAACTACATCTAGATAAAAGAATAAATTATATATAGAAGGATCTACACCAGTATGTATTGTAATGTAGTCATTAATATATCTAAGCCACCATATGTGTTTCCTCCTTTCTTGCTTGCAGGTTTCAAATTCGTCTGGAACCCCGAAGCCCTCGCTTTCAACATGCGACTATACTATGAAAACACTTCTTCCGGTAGAATTACTAAGAGGTAGATCTCCCACCGCTGCCAAGAGCGTCCTGTCCTTCAATGACTCTTATAAGTCAGATAAACACTGTGGATTAGCCTGTCCCGCAAGCTACTCTATATAAGTCCCATAATTATTCGAATATCGTTATAACCTGTATTTTAGATATGCCTTATCATTCTAACTCTACATTCGTCAGCATATGGTCTGCTTACACCATCTAGATTTCGCTTTCGCTGCAAGGACGGCACGGCCGGGAGGTGGTCGATTTTGCCTTTATCCCGATATAGGTCTTTCCACTGCTCACTTGCAACCCGTTGTTGTATTTGCAAAATGGTTTTTCCTCCCTGTTTTGAGAAGGAGACTGAACTTTGGGAAGTTATGTTGGCCTCTTAGCTTTTAATGACTCTTATCAGGGGGAACATCATCAAACTTAAAACTCTGTTTTATATGCTGTGACAGAGGACACTTTTGTCGAGCTATATATATATCAAACAAGATATAATCACCCCAAGCCGAGAATTTCTCCGCACCAAGTAAGTTAATGAGCCAGGAATCATTAGCATAAACTGCTCTGAGTTGGCTAGCGCTAGCTTCATCGTGTCTCGCTACTGGTGAGACAAGGTTGTTGTAGCACTTATGCGTAATCATGAAGGAAATTTTACATCTCCCTTCTCGCACACAGACAGAGTACAGTCAAGATTCTGCAAGAGAATGCGAGAGAGGAGATTGAGGTAACTTACCCACCATATAGATATGACAAAACTACTTGAGCCAAGATAGAAGCGCAGGACTACACAAATTGATATTGATGAACATCTGAACTCCATATCCGATACCTCGAGCTATCGGTGCGCTTGTGGCTCAAAAATGAAAGATTGTAACGCTTGTCTCTGTAGTAGTCGCTCTCTTAGATATGCACTCACATTACATTGGTCATTTTTTCCACTTATTATAATCTCAATTGCTTTATGTTCGATTTCTGTAGTACAATGGTATGTAGACATTACTTCTCGATATGCAGTGATGAAGTATCTATGTCTGCGAAACACGCTACATACACCACAAGACTCAAGGCTATTGCATAGGATAGGTCAGCATGAGGTAACCACATAAAGAGAGAAATTGATCAGCAAGATATCTGGAGTGTTTGCATGTATCATAAACAATGTTTTTACAGAACTAATCGTGAGCAAGACTGAACACCATCATTTATTGGATATTCCCAAGTGAGGAGATACGAAGGTAATAGTGTATCTTAGAGTCATTCGAGTTTGACATCTCAACACATGCCGTATGGTAAAACTTTATATCCCACGATTTAAAGTGAGCCGTCACTCCATGTGACTTGATTGAATGCTAGCTTATTGCCTTCTAATGGCGAGCCTATTGTATGCAGAGATCAACTAGAGACTATGTTCCGCACAAGGTCCATAAGATGTGCACATCGCCGTAAAAAGTAGAAGAACGCACACTGAGGCTTTGATGGCAAGGATTGGATGACAATAATTTACAACATCTATGATGCATGTAGACAGGTTATTGAGATTCGATCATAATTGGTAATTAATATTAGTTGGCCTTTTTCCTGTGTTTAACAATGCTACGGATATTAACACTTTTGGGCTTTGCAGATCAAAGGACTCCATCCTTGGACCTGACTCCCCCATCCGTGCATTGGGACACATTGGAAGAGATCGATTTCTCCAAGAGGAGTCGAGAATGAATATAGTGGTTTTCACCCCCTCTTATATTGCTTGTTCCTTTACACACACACGCTCATAAGCATATTTTTTGCTGGGTGATGTGCAAAAGCAAGAATTAGACGATTATTTGCTTCTCGATGTAACCCTGATTATTTTTTTGTCGTTGTGGCCGATAATTAACATATGATGTATGTTTTGGTGCCTTATGAGAGCATACAGATGACTTACATCGCTGTTGCAGTATGAGCACATGATGGTCTTTGACCTACTTAATTTCCCCTTATACTCCTTATTGGAGTGTTTGTTAGCAACATATCTTCGCCAGTAAGCTAAACGTTATATATGTCTAGCTTGATCTATCTGCTCTCTCTCCATCTAATTTGAGACGCATCCATTTACCGTGGCACAAGTATATTTCCCCCTCTAAAAATACTTAGAAGGCTCCAATGTATATCTTTACATTTTAAGGTTTTCGAAGGATTTCATAACTTGCCACTCCTCACAACTATAGTATGCATATAAAGAAGCAACTAGTTTTTTTTTTCATGTATAACCAATGATATTTTCAAAGTGGTAGTTTTATGATAATATTTCATATCTATATTATATAACTATAGCATGTATATCCACCGCATAAGCTCTATCATCGTCATTACAAGAATGGAGTAATCTTGAGAGTATAAGATTCCTCCAAAAAACACAATTTCAATTACTTCTCTCTAACCTCCTATGTAACATTTTGTGTGATATAATCCACTATCCTCACCATCCGCATTTACATTAATATTTTAAAAAACACTACAATATCTACCCATACACGTTAATTCTCACAGCAAACCCAAAAGATTTGTTTTAATTCACACGATTCTAACCTCTCATCTTTACACGCTTCCACGACACTATCAATCAGAATCAGATGTTCACACTTGTTAATAGTATGAACAACTCTACAACCACACACGTTATCAATTTTCTAATGACTTTTTTATGAAGCCACCCTTACCCCACATTATTTTAAGAATTATATATATATATATGTTCACATTATAAGGGTGAGGTATTCAAAGTTACTTAGGTCAATGATCAAAATCTCACATCTATTATATATTAGGATCCAAGAGAAGTATTCTTTAAATGAGAAGGTTGAGAAGCAAGTTGACCTTGAATTTTTAAGATGGACGTCTAGGATGTGCATAAGTTTTATACGCTGAAATGCTTGCACAATTTTCCTATTCAATGTGGCATCTTCTTTTTTATGAAATGCACAATAATTGTTAGTTAATAAATATCACATTCATGTGGACTATATGAGAGGAATATGCACACACCATTTTACTTTTTTTCATGAAAGTATGAATGCTTGGTTCCGCCTTGATCGCAAAACCACATCAAGAATTGCATCTGTAACGCTTCTCATTTTAAGGAGACTGCTCTTACCATATCTCTGAGTACACGTAAATCTTCTTTCGTAGTACTAGCGATCATTATAATATAGAGTTTATAGGTTCATTACTAGAGAACCCTCCTTCAAATACATGAGAACTAGAACTGAGACTTCATCTGATGCCATCAAATGAATGAGCAAATATATATATATTTCTATATATATATTAATGATCTTGAAATTTTTTTAAGTATTATTTTTTCATGCGCACTTCACTAAACTAATTTACTCTGACTCTCTCTCCATCCTCACCACTTTCAAAACAATACTCCTCCTCAACCTTCCAATGCCGTTCATCCTCCCACTGCCACAGATGTACACCGCTCAGCCACCAGAGTCGCACTCACCGCCAAAGCAACAGATCCGACGCACCACCTCCCCCACTACGCTGCCCCACACCGCGAAGCGACTAGCAGCACCTAAGAGTCCGAACCCGCCTTTGTGTCTCTCTCCTCCCATTCGCCCCTATACCTCCAACTACGCGGCACCACCATAAACGCCGCGCCACCACCAATCGCGACCTAACCACCACCAGATCGTAACCTGGAACAAGTATATGCGCCCGCCGCCGCATCTCACGCCAACCCCTTTCTCTCTCTCTCCCTCGCCGCGTTGCTTTTAGGGTTCTAATTAGGGTTAAGGGGTTTTGATTTTGGGAATTTTGGAGGTGGTGGTGTCGAATCTGGTGGTGCGTATGGTGCACGAGTGGGTGGGTTGTGAGTTGTGCTCCATTGAGGTGCAGCTCGTGGTTGTTTCGTGGGTAATGAGGTGGAGGCTCGCCACTGCAGACTCGTAATCGAGCTCTGAACGTAGATGTTGTTGTGGTGCGGGTGGTTGGTGGTAGTGGTGGTTACTGTTGGCTGGAGGGTGAGGTGAGTAAACTCCCAATGGTGGAAACGATGCGGTGAGAAGGTGAGGGTCGCAGAGTGAGGGTGAGGGATGAGGGTGAGGGTGAGCGGTGCAGGGGAGGGTGTGTATGTGGTGAAGGGTGAGGGTGAGGGTGTGGGGGTGGATGGGCTAGGCTGGGCTTGGGAAGGAGAGAGGAAAGGTGGGTGATGCCGTGCTGGTGCCACACCAGGGTGGTATCAGGTGGGGCCCAGGTCATAAGTTGAACGCGGGGATCGTGGGTTGAGGGGCTTGGGCTTGGGCTCAATGGGAGCAGAAGAGCCAGGACTGAGATTTGTGAGGCCTGGGTCTGGCTCAGTATTGGGAAGGAGAGAGAAAGCTAATTGAAAATGGGATGTAGAAGCATTAGCACAAATTGCAGAACATGGGACTAAAAATGTAGAACATAATAACTAAAATTGTAGAACTGAAAACTGTAAGTGTCAAATAATGAAACTTAAATACGTAGAACAGTAAAGACTAAAATTGTAGACATGAGAGTTCTCATAGGTTCTCACTAAGATGAGTTCTCATGGGATCAATACAGAACCCATTACATATGCAAGTTAGTATATAGCTATAGTATGAGGCCTATTACTCCGCGACTCAATAATGAACACATCATAATCAAACTTTATATATATATAGAGATTTATCAATGTTCGAGCGGACACCCAGAAGGGTTGTAGGGTTAAGGTTTAGGTTATTTAAGAGGCTCCGTAAAAGGCACCCATTGGCCTCTCTATCTGACACCACTTAGTTGTTGTTAACCGCTTATCATACGATCATATCTAACTATGTTCATGCTCATCGTGCATATCATAACCTTTGTAGCTTTTTCCTACTTGTAGTACTCAATGCTAGCCCAACTTTAGAGCAAGCCTTGAATTTAGCCTTGTACTAGTTTTACAGTAATTGCACCAAAGTATCTACTCTTGAATTCTGGCACAATTAGATCCACCTCCCGCTTTGTGTTGTTGCTCCTAGTGGTCATCTCATACTCTCATAGTCTCCGGTAGCTCTACAACCACTTCATTGCTTCGCTGGCTCTCTGGTTCACACTGCATTGTGATTAGTACAAACCACCCAGACCAAAAGCCCGTTTTTAGTTAGCCCATTACCAATTATCACCCAAATTAACATCGTAAAAATTAGTATAGAAAGAACTATTTAGGCAATTGTCTAGACTCCAAGTCAAACCATAGGTGAAAAGCAGTAGACTTAATTTTGAGATCCTATGAACGTTGAAGGTTTGATCGTAAGCCTCACTTCATAAGATATAAAGTACTAACCAATATATCATTCACGAGTAAGCATTCATCTTTGTCCTATAATCTGTCTGACTTCATTCCTCTTATCCTGATAGCTCTTAATCGAATCCGTCCATTATTTCCTAAGAATAACCAACAAAAAATAATGTGTTTCTCACTCTTCCTATTTCATTGCCCTACTACTCTTCTCTCGTCTAATAATCAACTTATTATTCTGCAAATCCAACCGTCTCACCTAAGAAGAGCTCATTGCGTGAGCAAATAAATGTAATGCTAACTATCAAGCCTCAAACCTATTCACATTCATATAACTAACTATCAGAATTAACATCTAAACATACTTAAAGTCAATTTATTATTGACAAATAAGCACATTTTGTTAATCAAACTAACAATAAAAACATGTCCATTGTCCTTCCAGTACAATACCATCGCTTCGAAGATATATTCTTCTTCATGCTAAAAGAAATATGTAACAGTTTGTCATGCCACTACCTCACAATAAAATACAACTACAACTTCATCCTTCAACATAGCCATTGCTCTAAAATCCAACATGCATCAACTTAATCATCACAGATTAGGTTGCAACACAACTTCAAACATCATTCGTTCATCCCTAAACAAATGAAAGTAAAGTTAGAACCAAAGTATCAAAATATTTCAACACATAAATACATTATCACACGATTTCAGCTCCATTATTTCAAACACAACTTACCATATATACAGAATGTATCAACAACAATATAACAAATCACAAAGATTTGAACACCAACAGAATACAAATATTTATTAAAGAATAAATACAGCTAATAGCACCAATATTCAAAATACCAACAACAAAGTACCCTAACTAAAAAAATTCAGCACAAATTTCACCAAAATATCTAGCATGGTCAAGGTAGAATTATTCTGGGGTGGACCCTCTTAAAACGAATAAAGGAATATTATTGCACAAGACTTCCTATATACAAGTTTTAGTTTCAAACATATCCTAATTTTTCCTAACGAAATGAAAGAGTCAATAAGTTGTTAAAATGCAAAAGCTATAATGATGCACTTAAATTGGCTATACGACCCATTATCACATAAGGGTTTTTTTTTTCTTTTTTAAAATAAAATAAAATAAGGGGTAAAAAACAACATAAACACTGTTGTTTTGGACTCAACAGTGATGAGATCACCAAAGTGAAAGGTTCTTTTTTTGTTCTTTCACAATCTAAGTGTGTTATGAGTACCAAAAATATCAAATTACATTTTTATTTAGGTTAAATGAGTATTATGCTGTATGTATTATGCTGTAGATTGCTGATTCTATTTGCATTTGGGCAAATTTGCAATCAATTAGAATCGATGCAATTTGAATATACTTGTTTGTTTCTTTTTGATCTATTTGATTCTGCTTAAATTTGAATATACTTGTTTGTATCTATTAGAATCGATGCAATTAGAATATACTTGTTTGTATCTATGCAATTAGAATATACTTGTTTGTATCTATGCAATTAGAATGTACTTTCTATTAAATTTTTTAGATGATATCGCCCAAGTGACCCACATTAGTGTAAAACTTAGAGAGTTAATGTAATTTAAATTTGGGGTTTTAGATTCATTTGGGAAAAGTTTATTATACTTTCTAGTTTGTTTGAATTACTTTTGCCTTTTGTAGATATGTAATAGCTTTTACACCTTAATTGATGCAGTATGTTTGTGCATTGTTAGTTGGGCTTCAAGAGGCTTTAGAAAAAGTTGTTACTATGAAAGATATTTGCGTTTATGTGATTTTGTTTACTATTTTGTGTTCCTTTAAGCTGTTATTCTTGTAACAGTGGATTGCCTTCAACTGAATTGATTTGGAAATATTGTTTGTAGTTAAAATTGTTCGGGTACCAAAATGAGTTACATTACCACTCCTATTAGTAAGCATGCACACTCTACCTATTGTCATATCACTGACTTGTTAGGCATCGAATCCGACTACCCACCCTTAAGGCCAGTAAAACCATTCTACCCAACCCTAACTAACAAAGTAAAAGGAACAGGAAAAAACAAACACCTTAATTCCTAATCAAATCTTCATTTTTTTTCTCATAACAAAAAATAAAAAAAATAAAAAAATATTAGCAATACACTCCACTAATTAAATTTTAAATATTTTTTTGGGATGCAACGATCACTTGATTGATAGCTTGAATATCCTCTACTTGACATAGCTCTAACTATGGTTGATCTTTCTCCAAAAACTCCTGAAATCAGCCCCCAAAAAAATGATAAATTTCTCATTCTTTAAGTGTTAGAGTCATTTTGATGATGTCAAAATATTGATAAAGTTAGAAGATACAATTACAATACTATTAAACAATTTGCAAAGAATTTGAACAAAATTCAAACTATGCAAACCCAATAAGTCACTTCATACTGTTAACCTTTCATTCAACCATTTGCTGCCCAAATAAGAGAATCATATTAAAAAAAAGTAATTTATTGATCTATTGAATAATAAATTACATCAATAACAACAGTTCATGAATTGCCACAAGTTGCACAATAGTTAACATAATCAGCCAATTTCCCAAAATTTAAAGAATACCTAGAAAACTGAAATAATCATTAATACAAACTGCTAAAAATTTTAAACTAAAAATTGTTAAGGCTTACCAAATCCTGTAAAGCAATGAAAATCAACCACACTCAAGTGGGAACCCAACAATGTGTGCTCAAGGCAAAAATAGGAACAAATAAGAGAGAAAACATTAGAGTATTAGACTGAGAATGGATTCACTAAATGCAAAATAACAAAAACTGAACCCAGTATTTCAGTCCTTTAAAACAGAAAGGAGAAAAAAATAAAACATATGAAAACAATGAAAATGGCATACCCGTATTCGTTCTGATTTGATTGGAGACTTGCGCAATTAAATCTAAGATGTTGGGAAGCAATTAGTGTTGTAGACATGAGTAATAAAGTGAAAATTGATGGGTACTGAACGCAAGAATATGAAGGAAGATATAGGGATTAATTGAATGCAAGAATATGAAGGGTAATGATGGATTGAAGTTGAATAAGAAAGTTTATACGTTTTTAGATTAATTGCAAAAGAAAATTAGGTAGAAACATTATAGAGGCCTAGAGGGGAGGAGGGGTGATGTGTCAATAAGGGGGAGAGTGAATAAAACTAAAGCCACGTGGTCATGGGAAAATTAGAAGAAATAGGAAAATGGAAGAATTGGATCAAGAAAGTGACGTGTGTTGTTCGGGTGGGGGTTTTTATATAGAAGGAATAGATGAAGTATATTAGCATATCTCTTTATCTCATACTTTAGATGAAGGAATAGAAGGATTTCAAGGGATGTCATTATTCACACAATTTTTTGCATGTTTGCATTTGTTAAAAACATTGATTTTTGTACATTTCATGTTATCATTTAACACCTTTGCAAAGCCAAAATCTACTAATTTTGTCAATGTCTTTTTTCTAGAATATTTATTCGTCAAATTGGACGAATCAAGAGTCTAGACAACCTTCCATGCCCATTGCGCATGCATCTTGCTCGCCGTCACTTGTTCGGAATATGAGCTCAACAAGTGCATCTAGGACTCCGCCAACAAAGTCGTTGAATGCTGTGCAAAACCTCATTTCTAACAAGCGTTTGTCATCTTTCGTGAGGATGTTAACAAGGGGGGTGAGATATGTGTAATCACCTGCGTTGCTTGCCGCCTTGGAGAAATAGAAGGTATATTTTGACTTGATTCAAGTGATTTATGGCAAGGGCAGCCACACCCAAGCGAGAGATATCCTCCACTGGGCTGCCACTGGGCACAACTCGGAGAGGGAGTATCTCGTCTCACCTTACCTTATAATATCCAGACTACAAGACAGGAATTGCCTAACAGACCATCAGAAAAGAAATTATCGGCTAACCCAACAAATAAAAGAGATAAGAAAACATGACAACGTGGCACAAACTTTTATTTAAAAAAGTAAATAAGAGAAAAATCCAATAGCTTACTGTGACCCAAACAACGGGTTTTTACGGCCGTCAAAAAAAAACAATGGGTTAGCCGTTTGAATGTGGGAAATTAAACAAAATGTAGTTAACAATGGGTTTGAAGCGGCAAATTAAGAACAGATGCCCAGAGTTGGTTAAAAGGCAAATTATTCTACTACAATCACCTATCTCTAACATATACAAATAATCTATCCCTACTAATTTTTCACCGCAATGTTTTTGGTTTTGTTTTTTTTAATAATAATTATCTTTATTTTTTTTAAAAAAAACAATTAGTTAATTTTGTTGTCGCACTACATTATCACGTTAGGGAATGTTTATGTAGTAATATGGAGGGAATCTGTGCAATATTGGCGTTGGTTAAAATAATACCGCAAAAATGAGAGAATGCCAGGAAATTTCACAATGGGTTTTATTGACTACAGCGGAAAATTACGAGCCCTTTTTACATGCACATCACGGGCATGAAAGACCCTATTTTTCTTTATATAAGCCGTTTTTGCACTTGAATTTTAATCCAAACATTAAAAGGAATTAAACTTCAAATCGAAATGGGTGTTTTAGATCTAGGGGTTGTTTATTGGATGAATTGAAATGGGTTTAGATTAAAGTTATTTAGGTTTGTTGAATTGAGAATGGATTAGTTTGTGAATTGAAAGGGAAGAAGATGAATTTCGATGTTGAGATTTAAACTAGATGGATGAACGTA
Organism: Bassia scoparia; assembly: GCA_008642245.1. Classification (NCBI taxonomy): domain Eukaryota; kingdom Viridiplantae; phylum Streptophyta; class Magnoliopsida; order Caryophyllales; family Amaranthaceae; genus Bassia; species Bassia scoparia. The sequence continues at coordinate 15,254 of SNQN01012399.1, forward strand.
GGAAGAGGAAAAATTAAAAGTTTTGTGATTTTAAGAATAATTGTAGGAAGTAGTAGTAGTTATGTGCAAATGATGAGCCAACGAGCAGTTGCCGAAGAAATGAACTACAGAGGAAGTGAGAGGGAGAAAGGAGTTAAATAGGATGTGTTAACGTAATGGCATTTAAAGAAAGCGGAAAAAAAACTCTTTTTCAAAATTTTAAACCTATCAGAGAAATATTGAAAAGTTCAAGCGCTATTTTTGGAAGATCGCGTAAGATCGGGTTACAGGGGATAATTTCAAAAAACATATAGTGCAAGTAATAATAAGAAGTGTCTCCGAAAGGCCAAAAGGGAGGGGAAAATAAGCTGTCAACCATCTATCAACAGCAAGTTCACAAGTGTCACATTGAATCATTCCTAACACAAAAATAATCTGGGTCATCCCAAAAAAAAAATGGCATTTTTTTCCTTCTGGGTTATTACAGGTTAAGGTGTGTTATAAACTAGCTGTCAACATTCTATCAGCAAATGTAATAATGATGCAAATAAGTACCAACTGTCAGTAATGAGTCATGAAGTAACAAAAGGTTCTTATTAATGCACCTAGGAAAGAACAGCTGCAATATAATGTTGTCTTCTCTTTATAATACAGGGCAAGCAAGAGTCGCAGGGAAATGTACGCTAAACGCTAAGTACACATTCGAAGTAAATGATAATGTTTATTAAACTGCGTTTACAACAAGCATTTGCAACCAACTAGCAATACATAATTAGAAAAGCACTCAGCTCCCTGCCCTGCAAGAGTTCTTACATAGACAATTTAAGTGTGCAACTC
>SNQN01012400.1:0-16065 GCA_008642245.1 Bassia scoparia
CATACATACATCATCATACATACATCATGCATACGCATCATTGCAAAAACACATTACACAAACACACTATGCAAACACATTATTCCTTGAACATTACACATTGCACCACCTCTACACGAGGCTAGGGCCCGTCTTATTTGAGCTGCCAGACCGTCTATACAACATTCACTCTACATCCAATTTCTCTATTGTCTACACACGCCTATAAAGGCATTTTTCGCTATACGCGATTGTTGCTATATGCAACTGTTCCTTCTCAATCATACACGTCTATACGGCATTCATCGTCATATGCGGTTGTTTCTATACACAACATTCTTCCCAAAAAGCCAAGGTCAGCCGTAGGGAAGGCTTCCTAAGGAACGAGGCGCTTCTGAAGGAGATGCAGACAYACACATCATCTTCCCCAAGGCTTATGCTTGCTAAAGGGAGATCTCTGGAGGTTTATGCTTACCATAGGAGAATCACATATATCAKTTTCGCCCCAAGGCTTATGGTTGCTGAAGGGAAATGTCTRGAAGCTTACGCTTACCAAAGGAGAATCACATACATCATTTTTGCTCCAAGGCTTATGCTTGTTGAAGGGAAATCTCCCAAGGTTTATGCTTACCAAAGGAAAATAACATACATCTTTTTTGCCCCAAGGCTTATGCTTGCTAAAGGGAAATCTCTGAAGGTTTATGTTTATCAAAGGAAATTCACATACATCATTTTTGCCCCCAAGGCTTATGCTTGTTGAAGGGAAATATCCGGAGGTTTATGCTTACCAAAGAAAATTCACATACATCATTCCCACCCCAAGGCCTATGCTTGCTGAAGGGAAATCTCTGGTGTTTTGATTCTTATCAAAGGAAATTCACATACATCATTTTTCCCCAAGGCTATGATGATAAAGGAAACTCCGAGGTTACTTAAGAAAGAAATCACTCACATACCATCCACCCCGAGTTTATTCTACCGAGAACCCAAAGATTATGCTTACCGAAGAGACCTCTGAAGTTTATGCTATACGAAGAAGAACTCTGAGTCATCACAATCATGCATCTATAATTCTCTTACTCTGAAAAACCAAGGCCACGTTAGCAGAAGATTCGCCAAATCCAAACACTTTAAACAAGGGAAGACACCGCAGCGCCGGATAACAAGTAAACTTACCCTTGTTTTGCAGGTTAATACTGGCAAAAATGCAATGTCACTCAAGATCGCGAACGTTCTTGATCTAACTCCTCCATCCCGATCGAATACTTGACTTTCGACTTTACGAGAACAAAACTTCTCAGACTAGCCAAAATGGGATTCTGTAGACCAACACCAAAGGTTCCCCAAATTGAATACGATGAGAAAAGTACGACATTTCAAAATAGATTTATTCAAAAATTGTGAAAAACCCAAAAAACCCCACCCATTTCACAAGTCGGAATTAAAGTTGAGTTTGAAATGTAACCCAAAGCCAATGGCGAAAAATATTTATTTAATTATTTTCTATTTTAAGACCTTTTTCTTAGCCAAAACATTTTTGAATAATTTCTAAGGTCATCTAAGATTTCATCTTATTTCTTCTCATTTGAGTTCGCCGTTAAAAATTTTTCTATTTTCATTAATTTTATAAGTTTTGAAATTTAATTTTCAAAATAAATAAATCAGAATTCTTAGATAAATTTAGACAAATCGAGAATATCCAAAATATTTAAAATAATAATCTTAAACGCCTAAGGGAATAATCCCAAAGTGGACAAAAGTTGATTCGGATAACAAATCAAATCCAAAAATTACAGATTGCATTACGAAACGAAAGAAGATTAAAAAAAAAGCAAACTATATACGAATGACAACATGGAGCCCACGTTAGCTTTCGTATATACACTAGAGATGAGCATTATACGCTCAAGCAGGTAAATACGCTGCCTATCGTATATATTTCTTTAGCTAATTATAATCCTATATTTCATCTATCTTTCTCAAAATGCCTATATAATACAGCTTTCGTGCTTAATTGATCATCAAACAAAAAAATCAGTATCAAACTCTTCAAAATCCTCTCTCATCAAATTCAATCCAAACCACAAACCACAACACTAAAAATCAAGCCTCAATTCATCGCACTTCGCGGACGTTATTTCGGATTAGGTACAAATTCTGAGGCTATTCAATCAAACTCTCCTCCTCCTCTCTCTCTCTCTCCTCTCTCTCTCTCTCCTTCTCTCTCCTCTCTTCTCTTGTTTATAACTTGATTAATATAATTAAATGAATTTTTGTTTGCTTTTGGTTTTCAATATGTAAATTTCAGTCGTTTTCAATCAATCTCGTTATTGAAATGTTTTTAACTGTAATTGTTAATGCTAACGATTTCCTTATTGTGATGAGCGATTCAATTGGAAGAAAAGTCTTTTGATATACTCACTTTGTTTCTTTTGTTATTGGTAATGATACAAGTGAGTTAATATCTATATATTTGAGTTTCGAATTTCTATATATTATCTTGATGTTGTGTGCCATTACTCTTTCATTGCTAATCACCACACAAGAATCAGACTACCACCGTCTGAAACAAACCTAAAACGGTCAGGGTAATAAAACGCGAACGGTCGGAATAGCTTACCGACCGTCAACGTCGGTAACGGACGGTCGCAATAATATGGTCGGTAATATAGGTACCGACCGTTAACCGGTCGGTAATTTTTCACGACCGTTATTTACCGACCGCAACCCACAAGGCGAGTCAAAATCAAAAAAAGGGGGTTACGGACCGCTTGGACGGTCGTTAAAAGTCAACAGCTCAAGAATGTGACTTTACGACCCTAACGGATCAGGTAATCCTGATGTACGACGCTGGCGTCGGTAAAAGTCAACATTCTGAGTCTGTTGCGTTACCGTACCGTCAGCGGTCGTTAATAATGAGACGTTTTTTTTTTTTTGAATACATTTTTATTTACATATCGGCGATCCCAAAAATTACTCTACTTCTATTTTATGTAAATTATGAAAATAATATTTCATCATTTCATCAATTGAACTAAACAACAATATATTATTATAATAAATAATCGATATATTTGATATAACATATCCCAAAATACATATATTATATAATAATACAAATAATTACATTACAATATTCAATGAAAAAATTCCTTTCACAATGAATAATCTCTAATCAAAAACTCATAATTGCTTCTATGTCTTGAATTGGCTCATGATCCTGTCAAACAAAAAAAAAAAACCATATTAGAATTTTAACAGCCATTCCTCATATAATATTAAATAACTTTAAACACATTTATTTCTTAATACCACCACAAAAATAAAAACTCATGACAAAAGATATCAAAATAAAAATTAAAAAAACGAAAACGTGAAATTTATGACCCCTTAAATGTAGATTAGATAAAATGAAGGGGATTTCAAGTTGATAAATTACAGTAATCTATTGAAAGAATGCATAACAACAGTAATATATCAGATGGCAAATATATTAACAAACGAATGCGTAGATAGATAAATAATCTGAAACTTTAACAAACGAATGGCAAATATATTAACAAACGATACAACTAGTATTTGAAAACTTATAAACCATTTAATAATGAAATAAACGAAAATAAAAATAGATCTAAAAAAACGAATTAAATGAAAAAAATTAGATCTAGGCAAACGAGTTAGAAAGAGAAAAAAAGAAAAAAAGTTTAAAACAAAAAACAAAAGAAGAAAGCCAACCTAAATCGATTAATAATCATGAGAAGGAAAAAATCAAGAAACACATATATATCATTAGATCAAGAAGAAAAACCAAGAAACTAGATAAAAAAACTTAAAAAGAAAAAAAACAAATAAAACAACCTAGATGCCTACGGCGGCGGCGGTGAGGCACGATAGGGGTGACGCGACTGCGGAGGCACGAGCTCAGGGGACCGACAGCGAGGCTATCACGACTAAGCGTCCGACACATCCATGCGAGTTCGGCACACGCCGACTCAGTAGCAGCGTTTGGTGGGCTAACGCTACGATCCGTAGAGGAGAGAGAGAGGCTGAGTGGAAGGCGAGAGTAACGTGAGAGAGAGCTAACGAGATCAGGAGTGAGGAGGAGAGAGAGAGAGAGCAGTAACTGAGTCAGGAGAGAGAAAAATTGAGAAGTGTAAGGAATAAGGAAAATATAAGAAAAAAAGGGGGATGAGTATTAACCAAGGCCAAGTTTGACCGACATATGGGTCGATTTAGGTTTTTTTTTAATACATTTACGACCGTCTACGGTCGGGAATGCCACGTAGCGTCGGTAATTTCCGTCCATGCTAAAAAAACGGTCGGTAAATTATAAAAAACGTCGAAATTGCGTCCTTTAAAACGGTCGTAATCATGTTTTCCGACCGTTTTATGACGGTCGGTAAAATCCGTCGTTAATAACGCGGATTCTTGTTGTGTCATGACCGGAATTTTCTTGAATCACATAAACACAAATTAATTATGGACGAAAAGATTTAGGCACCATATTAATTTGATTAAATTGAAGTGTCACAATCGTAGAGGGTTAGATAGCGAATTGCATGCATAATAGAAATTCAACTTTGTAATAATATTAGTTTAGTGCGCTTTTTAAGGTCAAATCGATAGGCTTTTTAATTTAATTTTTTAGGATTTATGGAACTACATGAAACCAAGTAGAGGTCGCTACATGGAGGCGGATTGGGTGTCATGGGGCCATTAGTTTGGCATCAATGTTTCGGGTTTGCGTGATTGATATGTATAGACACGGTGGTGATCCCCCCTATCGACAACACCCCCCCAACGCACTCATGTGCAGGATCTGTATCTCAAACCCACAATTCAAAATCGACGTAGGATGTAGGCCCGACAAGGGCACACGCCTACAGTTGGCAAAATTCATTGAATTGATGATCCCTATAATGATAAATTGAATTGTTATCAGCCAACCTTCATCCATATATTATCATGATATGTTGCACATGTATGATTCAATTTGTATACCATTATGACCCTTCTAGAAGCATACAAAGATACATTTTGGTCATATTATGTGTATACATTGAGATAAATCTTGTTGATTATACTTGAAACACTACACCTGAAGTGTAGATATTATATGAACGGTTCCAAAATAATGATTTGATGCATGGCAAGATAGTGCAGTTGACACTTTTAAAAGTGTGATGGTATATTGATATCATTGTGTATGATATACTCTACAAGTGGTATAGATATTTGAATTATAATACATGACCTATGTCATAAAAAACATTATAATGGTACCAATGGATGAGAAATTTMTTCGRATATCATTATATGATAGCATGCAAATGACAACTTAATTTCAAAGTATATTCTGATACCARTATGTGATGGAATCGATAAATATTATGCATATGCAGAATAAGTAGACTCGAGAATAAGGGATTCAAAATTATAGTCTACTTTCATGTCGACATATTATAATGGGTAAGAAGTCCAACAAAATACAAACAATGTTGATGATGAACAAAGAATTTCATGGACCAGAAGTCCATCGAAAAAAGGGATTTTAAGAATCCACATTGTACAGTGTGTTGCATTTTAAGTCTTACATTCATGTGCATGTTTGAGTCATAGGTTAAAATAGATTACTCATTACATACACTCCCTCCGATACTAATGTTTTGTGCATTTACTGTTTGGGGGAAAACWAAAAATAATGTATTATAATATGAGTGGGGTCAAAAAGTAGAATAGATTGGAGAGAGTGTATGTAAAGGGAAAAAGTAAGGGAAAAGTGGAGAAAGTAAGAGAAGGTGGGGTTAAAAAGCAAAATTAGATTGGGGAGAGARCGTGCCAAAGTGGAATAAAGCACAATGCACAAAACATTAAAATCGTCTAAATGAGAAAATTGCACAKAATATTWAAAATTGGAGGGAGTATAGGGTTTAGCTTGATGTTTTATTCATTCCATATATTTTATTTAATATTTTACATCACATTTTGCATGCAGTAGTATTCATACATACAATGAATGATGTACATGAGACTTAGTCTTATACGACAAATTTACAATTTTGATGGAGATTTACAAGAAGAAATTTATATTTCATTGTGATGAAATAATTCTATATGATGCTGATCTAATAGCATGTTATGAACCATGCTCAAAAGTTCCGAAAGAACTTAAGATACAACACTTTCAAATATCTAACCCTTTAATTTTTATTTATGAAAAAAGGTAGTGCTGAGTGTTTTTATTAAAACTCCCGAAGAGCATTGATGATTAAATTAATGACACCTCAACCTAAAGTTTAAGCCTGTACGTAGAATAAATTACTCTTTCATATTTATTAGAGAACTCTCATGAAAAATAAAGTGTGTATTTAAAAAATAACATTGAGATATCATTGATAGAAAATAATATTCTTATGGTCCAGAAAACTATGAGTAAAATATGAAATCAATTACGTTGATTCATATGAGATTGGAAAATGAAAGATGATATCAAGTTTGCCATAAAATACATTTGATCAATTATTGATCAACATTTGTACTATATAATACTCCAAAAATAGGCATACATTTAATGGTTAAGCAATTAGAAAAGAAAATTACGAATGAAATGAAGAAGCCTCGCTCAAGTTGAGTGAACATTTGAAAATTCAAGTCCAATTTGAAGATCAACATATTTTGTTGCAATGTGAAGCTACCAAAGACCACAGATCCTTTATACTAAATGATTTCAAGTTATGCATTTATCAAGGGAGAAAATACGCGATGTACTCTTTTCCTTGGCCATGGTTTTGTCCCACATCGGTTTTTCTGACAAGCTTTTTAATGAGAACGCATCCAACGCGTATTACGAAAAACTCTTTTTCCTTCACTGGTTTTTATCCTGCATGGTTTCTCCTAGTAAGATTTTAACGAGGCACACTATTCGATAAATATACATCCAATAAGGGGAGTGTTATGTAATACATTGTTTGTATGGATGTCCATTTGCATCCCTAGGCATTCATATTCTCAATTAATTTAGAATAATAACCTTTTAACCTACGTCATGTGAAAACACAAACCTTAGTGAAAACTAAAAACTTTTAATCTTGACCATAGATTCGAGATGGACAGTTACGATTTAATCTATGTATATACTTGTATTTCAATCTGGGTACATTGAAGGTTTAAAGGGTACGTATGAACTGTTCATCAACAGTAGCTGAAAGTCTTGCGTACCCTAAACTGCTTGTATGTACCCCTTAAAATGTAAAATGTACCCATTTATTTTGGTTTTCACGTTTCATATAACATGTGGTTTTCATTGGATCCTGACTCTCTCTCTCTCTATATATATATAAGCCCTTTAATGAATGGGTATCAATGACAACAATCATCTTCTCCTGAAGTATTCTATCTATATCACTCTTACTATTTTACACCGCTAATTTCATACAAGTATAACATTATTGAGATTTTATGGGTAGTTTATTGTTATTATTATTTAATATATTTTGAGAGGTTTTTATATTTGTTATTTATTTATGTACTTTTTAAAAATAAAATACAATTTAACAAAAAAAAAAAAACCATTTTGAAGAGATCAATAAACTTACGTTAGTGGGGTTTGGCAGTTATTTAGAGAATTAAGATAGTTTATTATAGTGGAAATTTCGTTAAAAAAATTAAAAATAAAAGGGAAATTTCCTCAGGTAACCCCGAGGTTTGGCCTAATAGCTCTTATACACCTGAGGTTCAGGATAGGATCAGGTAACCTTGAGGTTAGGGTATAATAGTTCACGTAACCCTGCCGTTACTTTTTCCGTTAAAAAAACTAAACCCCGTTACTTTTTCATCCAATTAACCTTAAAACTAACTAATCAACCTAATTAACACCTAAACTAACTAAATAAATAATTAAATAATAATTATAAACTAACTAATTAACCCCTATTTTCCATGTACCTCCATGACCTCCACCACTGCCTCTTCCTCCTTCGAGCACCACCACCGCAGCACCATCCACCTCCAACCACCACGAACCTAACTACCCAGAATTGGACCCCACCACCGCAGCACCTCCTTTGATCACCACCACCGTAGCCCATCCACCTCCTTCCATAACCACCACGCTTCCCCCATCCTCCTTCATCACTTCTCCTTTGAGCCAATTTTGAGCAGCCACGAGCACCACCATCAGCATCTCCTTCCAAGAACCCACGAACGATTCAGATTGGGGAGTCAATTCAGATTGGGGAGTCGAAAAACTGAAAACTGAAATTGCAATTCAACCTACGAACAAGTAATTCAAACCCACGAACGATTCAAATTCAAAAACTGAAATCTGCAATTGGAGTCGATTAGCCAATTTGGTTTTGGTTCAATTGTTGTCTCGTTGTTGTTGCTTGACCTATTGCGTTTATGGTGTTCGAAATAAAGGTGATGGGTGTTGGGGGAGGCGCAGGAGGTATGTTGCGGAGGAGATTGGAGGAGTGAGAAAGTTTCCAGGAAGAGGAGATGGCAGCAATGGCAGCAACTCGAACGAAGATGAAGCAACAATGGAAGAGAGGAAGATGAAGCAACAATGGAAGAGAGGAAGATGAAGCAACTCGAACGAAGATGAAGCAACTCGAACGAAGATGAAGCAACAATGGAGGATCGGAGAACGAAGAGAGGAAGTGAGGAAGATGGCAGATTTCTTTTTTTTTAATTTTTTTTAGGTGTTAATTAAATTGATTAGTTAGTTTTAATGTTAATTAGAAGGAAAAGTAACGGTGTTAGTGTTTTTTAACGGAAAAAGCAACGGTAGGGTTACGTGAGCTATTATACCATGACCTTAGGGTTACCTGATTCTATCCTGAAACCTCAGGTRTATAAGAACTATTAGGCCAAATCTCGTGGTTAGCTAAGGATATTTCCCAAAATAAAATATTGAGAGTTAATGAGAAGCCTCCATTTAGGTTTTGGAGGCCTCTCAGCAAAACACACTTTTCTTATAGTTTATAGGATCACTAACAATTTGTGGTCAAAGTGGATTTGATGAATAGTGGCAAAATAAAGTCATTATGTTACATCTAAAAAAAATGAATGTGGCGGCCTTTTCTTTCCATGTGCAATGCCATTCAAAAAAGATTTGTGACACTTAGAATAGAAGGATAATGCAACTGCAATATTTTTAGTGTATCATTAGATGAGAAAGTACGACTAAACGTCATGGAAAATCTATCGTTCAATAGCCATCCTAAATTCTCGTTCAACAAAGAAAAGAATAATAGCAAAACCAGAAGATTATAGTCATAAAACTCGAGCATCTATCATCTATTTACTTGTATATACATAAAAACTAGTTTTGACCCGTGAAATAGCACGATGAAAAAATAAGATGATGGGACAATTAAATAGGGTAAATGTCTAAATATTTAATAAAGTTTAAATACAACTAAAGTGTCAAAGATATATACCATTTTGAGTATAAAAATGATTAGTCATTCTGTATGATAGGATAATATAATTTAATAAACTATCATCATGTTATTAAATACTACTCCCTCCGTAACGTAAAACTTGCAACAGTTGACTTTTTACACATTTTTAGGAAGAGATTTAACAATGAAAACGAAAAAATTAGTCAAAATAATTTTAACACAATGAAGAATAGGTTGTTAAGTTTATTGTGTCAAAATTATTTTGGTTAATTTGCTAGTTTACTATGTTAAATCCCTTTCCTCAAAATGCGTGAAAAGTCAAATGTTGCAAGTTTTACGTTACGGAGGTAGTACAATGCATAAAAAATATTCTAAAAAAATATAAGTTCTATTATTCTTAAAATACACCATATACAACTTTGATATCACGGTATATCAATTTGTTCACGCATTATGTTGCGTATTGTAAATTATAAATTTCAATGCCATTGTAAAAAAGTGTCATAAAACAGTAATAATTTGGAGAAATGGGTACTTGATGTTTAGATGATATTCGTCGTTCAAGTTGTTTAATGCGACCCAATAATAGCGGTCTATCTATTATATTAAAGTTTATGTTGCATGTATTAAAAATATTCCAACACGGTACATTCACAAAAGAGATTGTATAGATTAAATAACCATGCAATCAAAAACAATATTGTCAATCCAATGCCACGATATACATGTATCGCAATCATGTATATTAGTATATAGTATAGTTAAAAAATTAAAAAATATTGAGCACTGCAGTTTGGAAAGTAATAACATTAAAAATGTATGGATATCTCGCTGATTGTGATAAATTAAAAATAACTTTATTGTGTGAATTAGGAAATACTATACCGGTGTATATATATAATTTTCAAAAATTGAAGACAACATCTTATATTATTATACCATACATAAGCAATTTATACTTCGTATATATTATGTTCTATTATAAAGTTTTTTCGAATATAATTTGACGACTTTAATTGATAAAATTACTTCTTTGTAAATATATATTCTATTCACATGTATTAAGAAAGTGTTACACTTTTTTTTTATACAAAAGAATATTATATTACATATTCAATGTGATGGATTTATTTTTGGTAAATAAATATGGGAGAGAAATTTTTTTGGGAGAGAAGTTATATTGAGGAAGGAAATGATTTTTGTGAAATGTAGGATCATTACAAATATTATACATTTTCTTTAATATAATAGATACTAGCATTGTCACGCCGGATGCGTGATCATTTTAAAAAACTTATATTAAACTAATTTACAATAAGAAAATAAACTTATTGCAGTTTCATTGGACATAATTCCAATTAACAATGATGGAGAGTTATTATGATTTCAAATTTTGATGTATTTTTTTTATTGAATTTTCTAGACAAAGAGTTTAAAACTTAAATCATATGGTATGTTTTAATCAAGTGATTACTTACACTAACATACGAATAGTTATATTGGTCAATATAAAATCTTATATGAGTAATTAATATATGTTCAATAAGATTTTTTAGCTATTAATTCACATATTTTTTTCAAAATAATTTTAACTAATTAAGTGATCCATGAGAATAATTTAGTCAATGTAATTAAAATGTAATTAATAAATTTTTATTCGAATTCATCATACTAATTAATTAAACTTTTCATTTTCTATTTATGGGAATAAATTGCTCAATGTAATTAAGTATTTATTAATTCACATACCTCTTATATTGCTTAATATAAATTACAAAAAATAAAGAGATTTCATATTTTTTAAGTAAGGCATTTAGACTTTATATCATTAAGGTGATTAAGTCTTTTAGAGGGGACACCATCTTCCTCCCCTTCCCCTATATAATAAGATATGGTATTCAAAATTACATGCTAAAGGTTAAAAAAATATAAAGTTTCGAGAATACACATATCAACATTCCATGAATTTTTACCATATTAATGATTGTGTCAAAGTGTTCGACTCAATTACATGCTATTTTAATGAGTTGGCTAAAGTGTTTCTAGTCTTAGTTAATTTCTGTCGGACACAAAGTAACAATGTTATAAGGCCAATGTTGAGCTGCTTTTGTTATGAATGGACTGTATGTTGGAAGTCTTGGATTGAGAAGCCTTGTATGAAAAAATGCCAAGAACCGGATGTCAATCATTCAATGAGATTGATGCAAACAAGGCTATGAAACACTTCGTAACACAAAGCTAATGTACAAATACTTCAATTGATCGAAACAAGAACTCAGAGTGTGTTTCCTCAAATTAAAATTAAATTAGATCAAACCTCATAGATCTCGTAAGATCACATCCCATAGGTAATGAAAAACACACCCTGAGTATTTATATTTTATAGCCACAGAAAATCGTCATCCAAAATATATTACGTCTATTAATTACAACAACCGACTACATCCAATAAAAAAAATTAAATAGTTACCACGGCGTGCACGCGCCATGTTCCACCTTATCATATTGTATAATTATATTATTAGTATAAGTTTATAAAAAGAGCTAATAAATGATTAATAAAGTGTCATAAAAAAATTTAAGAGACTGATATTTATTTCCATAGCACAAAGTTATTACAGTAAATCAACCACGATTAAACATAGTATAATTATTAATAATAATACAAGAAATTCTTCAAATATATAAACAAAATATCACTAATTTTCACTCAAAATGATGGTCTTATCATATAGCAATACTATTCTAAGGAATAAACAGAACGAGAAACAATTTTGAATAAAAAGATTAAAATAGAATCATATAATTCAATTGATATCAATCAAAAATTGATTAGATGAGCATTTGAATCGGTCTAATGCAAAGGTTAAATAGTTAAACTTAATTTCTCAACTTAGTTATTTAAGAATGAGATGAAGATGCAATATTTGTTTGGGATTAAAAGAGCATTCTTCAATTTTTCCTACCATCTTTTGTAATCCATTTATTTAAGTCCTTGCTAAATTTCTTTTAAAAAAATAAAGAAATTATGTCATTTAAAGTACACTGTAGTAGCAGGTATTTTGGTGATGATGTGTCTTGGCTACAAGATTGCCTAGCTTCTGGGTTGAGAGAGGGTGGAGGCGTCCCTTCAATGCTACCACGGAGAGCTGACCTTCTATTGGACAAATGTACGGACCCTGGCTATCTTCGATCTCCTGTAACTTGCTTACGCCTTGCTCCTAGCACCACAAGCTTGGTCTGGCACCTGCACCAAAAGAATAATCGTATTGGATATCTCCCCTCGATGCTTAAGTAAGTACGGATTTAAGGGATTAAAGTGCTAGGCTAGTGAGAGAAATAGAGATAAGTGCTCTCAAGTTGTTGGAAGTTGGATGCAATTAATGCTAGGAGAATGTAATGCCATAAATTGATTATTTTGGGGTATTTATAGGCAATCCCTCAAAAACCAAGGCAACCCTTGGATGTGACACTTGTCGTCCATCCGTACTTCCTTGTGTCCTTACTACAGTGTTTAGTGTAGGACGTCGTTCTCCGTCCCGTTTCGGTCCGAATTAATTAATCAATAGTGCTTGCTACGTGGATCGCTTTGACCAAATTTGAAAGATAGTGACAAATTTTCGTGCCACATCATTTGCCCCTCAAAGACCCTCTAAATCGTTGGATTATAGGGTTTTGGTTCTGATTCTACATTAATTTACACTTTGTAAACACCATAAATCAAATAATTTCTCTCTCCTCTTTTTTTGGAAGTGTGCCCTCGTAAGTGATGAGCGCCGGGCCGAAAATTCCAGTCGCCCAAAACCTGTTTGCGTGAAGCAGCACACCAGTGGCAAAATTCGCCTTCCCCGCCCATTTCTCTTCTCCATTCAAATTTTAAAAGAAGGGGAAGAGAGCCGTTGAGGCTGGGTATATATACTCCTTGAAGCGGAGAGAGAGACTTTTTATCTCTGACTTCTCTCTCGAAAATCACTCTCGCTTCGCTTCTCTCTCTACACTTCGCATATTTTCCGAGTTCGACGACGACTTAGCTTCGCAGTTCGTGACTTCCAAGCTTCGCCCTTCGCAGTTTTTCAAATCTTCTTCAACACTTTGTTGACTTCGCACCTCAGGTACTGTTCGCACTTTTWCTTTCTACGCACKTATTCYTTATTCTTTTTTAGCAAAGTAATAATGAGCAACGCAAGTTCTACGGACTCTTCGCCCAATAAGAATAGAGTTGGGAGCTTGGAAGAGCCTAGTCCAACTTCGCCTGGCTCAAATGTAATTGCTTACTCATCTACCCTTGATGTTTTTGTACTCGCACTCTGTTGCTCCTCGTCCCATCCTTGACACTCTGTCTGTTCATATCAGGATGCCTCGCAGTAAGACCACTGCTCGCATGAAGCCTGAAAACCAGATATCAGAAGAGGAGCCAGAATCGAGTACTTTTGGTCGTTTGCCTGTGCGAGTGGAGGACTGGAGCTTTGACTCCGAGGACCTTAGCGCTCCCATAGATGCCGCAATGCTTGAGAGCAGCGACGAGGAAATCAACTTGAACACTGCCAAGGTCAAGGGTGAAGAGGCAGAATTTGAGAAGGATCCCTTGGCATGGATAGCCAAAAATAAACCTCCCGCGGAGGAATCTTCTGAGGATGAGGACACGGATAAAGACAGTCCTCMTGCAACCATAATGCGAAAGGCTTGGAGGGCCGCACTTTTGCAGCTCCAGCACATCTATGCACCTCACATTGGCTTTGTCTCACCTGAAGTCAAAGAGAGGTTCATGATCCCTGCTGAGGGAACTGCGATCACCTAGACCACAGAGAACACCTTCGCAGTTTATAAAGCAGTGGTGGACTTGGGCCTTCACTTTCCTTTAAGCCCCTTCATAATAAACTTGATGAAGGCCTATGTCATAGGCCTCGCACAATTGAMATCGCAGTCACGGTGTCACATTCTTGGATAAATGGCCACCTGTAAGGTGAAGGGCTGGCCATGCAAGACCGAGGTCTTCCTTCGCATGCATCTGATCTCCAAGAAYAGTAGATGCCAAGATAGTTGGTTCCATCTTTCGCAAATGGAGAAGTACCGACAAGCCAAATAAAGTGTACAACTGGAAGAATAACTTCTTCCTTGTGCACACTACCGACACACCCCTCGCCAAGATCCTCTCCTCTTGGACTTCGCATCAAAATACATACAAGGAGAGCGAGTTGGGTGCGAGAACTCCTGATATTGTACATCCGCTARAGTACTTCGAGACTACGGAGTACACATATAGGGCTTTGAATCGCAAAACCAAGGTTCCCAAGAATTGGCTCCCAACACTTGAGTGCTTCTGCAATCAGGACTTTATGCGAGCCTTTGGCCTCGCAGGTGGTCGCAGAATAGACCGAGAGCTGAGAGGTAGACTTTCAACTTCCTTAACATTGTTTTTGTTTGAACTTTATCTAACCAAGTGTTCCTTCTCACAGATTCTGCTCGAGCTAGACTCCCAAGTCGCTTAAGTGGGACCATGTCAAGTGAAGACTTTTAGGCCTTCTTAGCCGCATGGCGGCTAAAAACTCTCACCGGGAAGAACGCCATCCATCGGGTAAATTTCTCCTTCGAAGTTCAATTCCTGTCCTTTGCTTGAAAAGCTTTCTCTAATGCGAAGGCATGGCTCGCATCTCGCATGAACATTTGCTTAAATGCAAAGAGCGAGTCAGTTTATCTATTTTGTCTACAACGATTCTTACTTAGAATTTTTCATTTTGCAGAAGCTGGAGAAGCCTTCCGACATCMACAAAACTGCGAGGGCCTCTACTCCGAAGAAGGATAAGACTTCTAAATCTGCTACCAAGGCAGATGACAAGAAGAAGTMTTCTCCTTACCATGTGGAGAAGAAGGCACACACCTCGCAGGGCGAGGAAAAAGAGAAACCAAAACACTCCTCGCGCAGCGAGGARAAAAGGAGATCCAAACACTCCTCGCGCAACGGGGAGAAGAAGAAGWCAKAMAATAAATCACCCTCTTAATCAACGGGGAAGACCACTGTACCCCGRGAACCTGCAAAGCCTGGGGTGAAAAWAAGCGAGCCYGTCGAGGGCTAGAAGAGGACTGTCGTGGTAATCGGCAAAGGCAAAAAGGTCGTAGTGGCTGCTGACAAGCCCAAGCGCCTAAAGCCAACTCCTCCTACGCCCAAGGGGGACACCTCGCAGTCCGCTCAGGTGGGCAGTACGAGACCTCCCTCGCCTTCTCTATTTGAGCCAAAGGCGAAGAAACAACAAACATCAGGTACATCTAGCTTACCTTGCAGTTCAATTTTGGGTCCAAATGCTCATCTCACTGAGGTTCACATCTTCAACAAGTATGGATTAGATCCTGCTTTGTTTAGGCCGCGAACCCCTAGTGGGTCGCATCCTCCGAGGTGACGTATGAAAGGAGATCAAAGACCTCGCATGATTATCCTCTTTCATGGCCTCACCATCCTGATCTAAATGGTTGGTCTGACTCAGATACCGTTCACTATGTGCCAGGTGATGCRRATGATGGGGCTCCAATCTACGAGACGACTTTCGTAGACCTGTCTGCGATGGGTGAGGTCGCCAAGGTCGTACAAGACAAACCTCCTTCTCCAGTTCCTACCGCTGAAGAGCTGCAGGAGCTTCGCAAGAGGGCTGAGACCTTCAAATTCTTCCCAACTGAAGTCACCTATGTG
>SNQN01012401.1:0-15175 GCA_008642245.1 Bassia scoparia
TTGGAGGAGCATGGAGGCAAATGAGCTTCGAGACGAGCCTTGGAAGCAAAAAAAGGAGCAAAGAAGAGTAAGAGAATGGTGGACTGAGCGACCGAGGAGCGGTCCCCATCTTTGACGATCCTCCTAAGAAACTTTCCAGGACTGAGCGTTCTTTGGACGACCTCTGACGACCGTGCTCCAAATTAGAGCACCTGACGAACAAAACCCTCTTATTATTGGTACGACACTCTTTTGAACAACAAGCAATACAGACACTAAAAAGCTCCACATTGGAACGGCTAAGGCTCACGGATGACCTAACACTAATCCCAAATGAATACAGAACAATAAGCAAAATAAGCCGGCTACAGATACTTCAGCGCAACTAACAATAACAAATATACAGAAAGCACACGTAATAACTTAAGAAACTACAGAGATCGAGTAATAGAAAGATACCAAGAATTTATTAAATGTAACGGAATGACTCGTACAAAACCTAAGAGTCAATTACTGAAATGAGCCAGTATAAAATGAACTTTCTCTCTCTAAAGATAGAGACTAAAATATTTTCTACTAGCTCATCTTTTACAGTACTCAGAAATACAAGAGTTTCTTAGCCAGTTCTTCTTACATGAGTGACCACAACACAGATTATTATACAAGAGGGCAATGGGCCAAAAAATAGGCTGAAATATCCAGTAGGAGCATCGCTCCCTAGGTTAGAGCGCGTCCTCTTTAAGCAGCGCTCCGAAGTATCGCTCCAACTAACCCTATTACGAGGTTTTGTCGCTCAGTCGCTCATTTGAGCTGGCCGAGTCGCTCCAAGTGCCCGCCTCCAAAGTCGCTCCTAAGTCTCTGGAAAGTTTTTAGGAGCATCGCTCCAGAGGATGGGACACCGCTCCTGTCGCTCCAGGGTCGTCCAGGCCATTTCTTCCCTTTTGCTTCCCCTTTTTTTGCTTCCAGGTCTCCGAGCTCCTTTGCCTCCAATGCTCCTCATAAGAGTCATAACCTACAATCAACTCAACCAATGTCAAAGTAGGTGCCAAAATATCAAATTACAACCAAAATGCATCTTACTAAACAAATGACTCCAATACCTCAGTAATGCAATGAGCTGAAACGGGACAAAAATTACACAATTAGAGCTCAAAACATAGTCAAAAATGAGAGAAATGAGCTAATAAGTGGGCAATAAACCACTATCAAGGGAGTATGTTATTATGACTATTATGGAATAATTCTTTTCTTAGTTAGGCCTTCAATTCGGTCAATAGTCTGAGGTTAAACCAAACAGTTCAGTTCATTCAATTCGTTTGATGACAGTACAGTTCAGTTCAGTAGTTTCGATGGTAGCAGTTCAGTTCAATTCAGTTTACCAAGTTGGTTCAGTTAGTTCAGTTTTGGCGATTGAAACAGTTCAGTTGAGCTACATGTTCAGATTCAATGCAGTTAAAATTAAAGTTCAGTTCAGTTTAGTTCAAGTTTGGTTGAAACAATTTAGTTCAATTCGGTTGAAGCAAATCCATTCAGTTAGTTTTGGTTTGGGTAGTATCGTTCAACTCAATCGTTGAGCCGTGATCAGTCGGTTCGGTTTTGTGGTAACTTGGTGTCGTTAGTTCAATAATTTAGTTAAAAGTGATTCATTTCAGTTCGATTTTTGATAACGAATGAATTCCATTCAATTGAATTTGGATCCTATCCAGTTCTAATCGGTTGAAAGTGGGTCGCTATGAGAACAAGATAAAGTTCATTGAGTTATGAGATAAAGATATCAAAGTCAATAATCAACTCCGTATATAACATCAAGTAACTCCATATGAAATCGAAGTTAATATTATGATGCTTACGACAATCATCTCTAAGGAGATAAATGATTGTACAACAGTCTAATAACGATAAGGTTCATACATTTAGTATGAAACAGCTATTAGATGTTTATTGGTAGTTTATGTATTATGGGTTGATATCTTAATGTCAAATTTTATATGATGATTGAAAAAAGCAAGAGTATCATTCGATAGTCTTTAGAATGAAGTTTCAATAGAAATCATAACTTAATTACATTGTTTCGCTAAATAAAAGATGTTTAATACCATTGTAACAGTTCCCTTTATATATGTAGGAGTTCCCGATATGAGGACTTTCCTTAAGTAAGGATTAGAGTTGAAAAGTGATTAAGAATATCT
The DNA here is from genome assembly GCA_008642245.1 of Bassia scoparia. Lineage (NCBI taxonomy): Eukaryota > Viridiplantae > Streptophyta > Magnoliopsida > Caryophyllales > Amaranthaceae > Bassia > Bassia scoparia. Next base: position 2,169 of record SNQN01012401.1, read on the forward strand.
CAACATTGTACAATTATAATTAGTGCAATTTGTTTTCGTAACCTTGTCTTAAGAACCATATAACCATGTCTCGACTGTACATTACATTGCTAGTTTGTCCTAAAACCCTGTATATTTTCATTTATCATAGTTCCATATGTATATAATCATACAAATATTTACCTTGTCTGCAGGTATACACAACCATGTCAATAGTATAAAGTAGATTGTTAGATGATGTTCAAACCTTGCAAATTTTTTATACGACATACTAAACTAGTTAATGACTGTCTCTCTTTATTCATGAGTCTAAATATTTTCAATTGATAGGTCGTTTATAATAATCGAATTATTTCAACTTCATAAATAAACTCATGAAAGATTCAAAGATTATTTTTTGTGTGTAATTTTGTATGATTTCGATTTCAATATAGAATTATATAAATACAACTATTATATAAACTAGTTCAATAAACCACCTATGTTAGTTATCAATCATAGCTACGTAACCTTTTAACATATCTACACGTTATATTTTTTTAAACGAGGTTAAGAAACACTAATTAAACTATATCTAGTTTAATTTATATTTGATATAAGGTTAATTGTTCATAAAACCAAATCAATAATGCAATACATATATTATCTCTAATTTTTTACAAGTAGAAATGCACACAATAATAAAAATAAGAAACAGATTAAACTATGGAATACTTGAACTTTTAAACTAAAAAATATCACTCCAATAATACAATAATACATAAAAATCGTTATTTCTAATATAATTACTATCCACAAAAATAAGGTAACATACAATGTCATGTCAATGACCAAGACAATAATCAATGCAAAAACTAATGTATCAATGTATCCAAGACTAACTAATAATGGCAAAAACTAATGCCATGCACCAATCATGCCTAACTATAATGACAAAAAGCTATACCATTCATCAATCCATGCCACTTATGCAAATGTCCTTAGAAAGTGAGAAAACGCCTTTAACATTGAGGGAAGATAATGTCATGTCATCAAATAGTCTATTGATCCATAACTTTACAATTAATTTGTACAGTACATAAAGATAATTAATCGTTGAAATTAATTTATTAAGATTCAAATAGTTTGTTTATTTAATTATTAGTTTATTTCAGTTTAATTTATTTCAGTTTGTTTCAATTAATTTTAGTTTCAGTTTATTTCGGTTAAGTTTATGTCAGTTAAATTGAATTGCATTTCGGTTAAGTTCGGTCGGTTTATTTTAGTATCAGTGTTACAGTAGTTCATTATGCTTACATTCAGTTACGTTCAGTTTCAGTTAATTTCCGTATCAGTCTCGTCATTAATCTCAGTTCAGTTAATTATCAGTTTCAGTTTTATTTATAGCTTATTTCCAGTTTAGTTTTTCGTTCAGTTCATCAGTTCAGTTATTATTATTCAGTCAATTCAGTTCAATTTATACAGTTTCAGTTAAATTCATTTCAGGTTCAGTAATTCAGTTATAATAATTCAATATTATTTCAGTTGAATAATCAGCTGATAACCAACTTGACAAACCTATAGTCTTAGGAATTAACTATGAAAAATATAAGTTAAAGCGTAAACGTTACTATGTAATGAGATTAACGTGCGATTTGAAAGAAATACTTCACCAATCACCACCTTGTCAAGATTTAATTCTTTACAATAGACTTTATGTACTATCATCTACACGATTTATTTATTTTCAGTTACCTAAAACAACCTCTCACATGTTTAATTCGCAAGAGAATAATTTTAAACAACTTTCATTTACTACACAATGTAAAACAATGTTAGCTAAACACTATAAATAATAATTATGAGTGTTTTTTTTTTTGACAAAGTCTTAAATTTCTCCGATGTACACTAAGTTATAATGCGGTAAATTTCTAATCAATTTATTGAATTTGCAAATCCAGTGATATTTTCTGTATTTTAAGTTAAGTGGAGGAGTAGGGTGATCTTTTCAGGACAGATTTGGGGTGATGTGGTTTAACCACCACCARCACATATTTTAGTGAATTTCCTTCTCTAARCTGGATTGATTAGGCACTAAAAAGTCTTTATATATCATTTWAAGACGACTATATKAAATAAGGTATCACTATACGTTAAAAAAACTGTTATAATTATATAATAAAGGTCAATTTATATATCAAATAATTATAAAACTAATAAATGTGACTTGTCACCCATACTTGATGTATTATATGTTTTTTTCGTTTGAGACAAATGATAGTTTCGTTGTCAACTAGTCAAAGTCTCCCTAGTCCCCAAAAGAGAGGAGACTAAGASTACGTCAAGGTCTAGTCCCCAAAAGAAGGCTTTAGYCTCCATTTGTTTTGACGGAAAATATTTTACTTGAAAATAATTTTCCAATRATTTTTKTTAAAGGAGAAAATGTCAAAACAAACGGAGCCTAGAAGGTTATAGGTTCAAGCCACMTGGCGCATATTTTTTCATGTATGACACTGTACTCTCAATCTTCCCAACTTATCTAACCCCACTTGGAGTTCCAACTCTACAACTAAGTAATTAAAATTTATTGTGCATATATAAAGCATGATTCATTATAKRATTCTTTCGATGTMGAACACAGAAGGAAAAAAAATGTTTCTCATATTSAACCCTCACAACTGTATTGTTTGCTACGAAAGTACGYAGTGCTGTCGTGCCATAAGCTGCTTTCCTATTGTTCTAGCTTTGACACTTTTGATTTTCATTTTGGTTTTGCGAGCTTCATTGATGATTTAAGGGTCTTTATTTTTGTACTAAGTGGGGATTGGGTTGCAAGCTCTTTACTTTGTTTATTTGTAGTACTTTGCTGTTCCAGTATAAGAATTATCAGAAGGAAGCTAAAAGGATATCCAATCCAAATCCAAGCATACAAATGTGAGGACCAAGAGGTAGCAACTCCTTCCTTACCTTGTTACAAGTTTAAAGGATATCCAGTCGGTGTCGGTGCCCTACCATTATGATAAACTTGGTCCGCCCCTGATCTCAAACCCATCTAGTTGATTCAACTCTCCTCTTGTGAAAGACTTTAATCACATATCTCAACCTAGAGTAGATTTGYAATAAAGCTAAACTCATGAGAAACTCAGATATCGCAAGTACACTAATCTAATATACGTTCAGTTGCAAATCAGCTTAGGAGTTTGAAGACCTTTTGTTGGTATTAAATTATTATATGCAGCAAATTTGGTACAATACACAAATTTAATTGTAACACTAACAATTTGGACCTTAATAATTGAACAACAACAACAAGCGGAAACTACTCAAACTTTAATCTAGGATTTATCATATAGCTAAGCATATAATAGTATAAGGATCATCATCTCCCATCATTTACAGGTATCAACTGGACAATGCTGCTGCGGCTGCTCGAACTGTTGTTCACCGCATTATTACTATGGATACTGCTGCTGTTAATATATGTCTCAGCAAGCAGATATTCCCTTTCTTCTTGAAATGTTACACCATCATTGTTTGACAACGAACGTGAARCCATTCCAATTATATCATCTAGTTCTCTTGCAACTTGCTTCATTGTAGGGCGATCCTCCCCTTTCAGTTTCAGGCACCTCCTAGCCAGATTCGCAACTTCCTTAAGCTGCTCAACTGCTCCATCGGTCACTATTCTGTCGTCGAGAATCTCAAACAAGCGGTCTTCCTTGAGCTTCCTTAAAAAATATACAGCTAGGCTTCTCTCATTCTCGGGCTTAGTGTAACAGATTGCCTTCTCTCGGGTGAGTAGCTCCACAAGAACTACACCAAAGCTATAAACATCGCTCTTCTCCGTTAGTTCGCCGGTCTGCATATACTCAGGATCAAGATAACCACAGGTTCCTTGAACCATTGTTGCTAACTGCTCTTGATCACTTGGTGCTAGCTTAGATGCCCCAAAATCGGCCACTTTTGCCGTGTAATTATCATACCAAAAGTATGTTCGCCGACTTTATATCCCTGTGAATAATTTGAACCGTGATTGTATTATGCAAGTATGCTAAAACACCAACACCTCTGCTGCTATCCTTAGGCGAAGATCCCATGTTAGAGAATACGCCTTCTGATTATCATGTAGATGATGATAAAGTTACCATTACTTATGTATCGTAACAAGTACGGCACCTCGGTTCTAAGCAACAACCCAAGTTTGACAACATTCTGTTGTGATCTGTGACAAGGCAAACAATCTCATTGATGAACTGTTCAACTTGACTCGAATCTACTTTGAGAGACCTTTTGATGCAACTACTTGGTTGTTCCACAATGTGTCTTTGTTTGTTATAGTTCCTTGTAAACCATGCCGAAACCTCCTCTGCCTATGACGCTATTTTCGCTATAGTTATCTGTGGCCTTCACTAGCTCTTCAATTGTGAACATTTGAACCATGTTGCTCGCCGTAACATCACGGGTTGCAAGTTTTTGGCGCAAAATGTGTCCCCATTTTGATAGAAGAACTCTCCTTCATTTTCTGGAGTTTCTTGTTTCATGATACCAATCATACCAAAGGGCAGCAAGAAGAAATACTATGATTCTCCACCTATACCTGCACCATGGAATTGATATTGATATTGATGTAATCAGTACCAAAATTTTAGATTATTGGCAATGGTACCAATTACATCAAGTAGTAAAATGTCTATAAATTTTGACATATACTCCTTAATCTTTATTTACTTGCTACATTGTGCTTTTCACAAATACAAGAAAATATGTAGGTCTCACAAAATAGTACATAAATGATGAGATAAAAATTAATTAATGTGTTACTTTTGGATTTTAATAGGAAAAAAGACAAAAAATGAGAGTAGAATAGTAAAAAGTATATGAGACCACACACTAAAATAAAATTTAGCAAGTAATTAGAGATATCAAATAAGGAAAATGTGCAAGTAAAAAAAAGACGGAGGGAGTACGATTTTTTGAAACGGTCAAACAAATACGAGTGTATAAATTAAATAGAGTCTAAAATTACCTCCGATAATCTTAATTATTAGGACAAGCCTTTGGCTTTTCATCAGCAATACAACGACCTTGGTGTTGTCTGTATCATTGCGACGACTGTAACCTGCTAGGCAATCACAACTATAATTTCCAATAGTATTGTGCATTGTTCTGATGATTTTTGCAGGGATTTTTTCCTTACATTCGTCAATATCTGTTCATATCAAGTAGAAGTTTGAAAGATTGTGGCAGTGTTTGAACGATAAAGATTTACTAAAAATCAATCTCAAGTGTCACATTACTAGTTTTATAAGAGAATACGTGTCAACAATTAAGCTTGTGGTTACCATCGAGTGGTAAAAATAATTTATATCTTTGACAATCAACTTGCAGTATAGAGTTGGGTAATTTAGCGTCCTGAAATCGATTATCAAATCATCATCATCACCATTATAATTAAAATACTAATTTTTTTATGCACGCGAGGTGTGCAATAAGCTTTTTAGCGTGACAATTTTATATACCAAAACTAAGAGAGTAATTACTATCAATAGAAAATATAATAATGTATAGATTAATACATTGTTAATTTTTTTTGTACTTATCGTAATGTAAACAATCATGTTGAAATTGTTTGATGATAATATTGGATTATGGTGTTTAGTTCATAATAATAATTTTTGAGTACATTATTTCAACTTAATAATAACTTTCCTCATTCTGGAAATTGTATTAATATGGTAAGATCGAGGATAAGAGAGTAATTTCATGTAGTCATCACCACATACCTTTCTTATATAATAAAATGTAAATTTAGGATTGTAACAAAATTATTATTGGTTTAGATTGAAATTAAGTTTAATCTCAATGATTATTATATGGAGTATATACAATTGCTAAAATGACCTTCCTAAAAAATAATAAAGAAGGATTAGTAATAAGGTTAGTAGTGTAATCTCACTTGATTATGAAATATTCGATTTACCAAAATAACCTTATGAAAGAAAGAATTGAAGAAAAGGTTAGTAAGGGTAGGGAGGTAATTTTAGGTAAACATTGCCGCCGCACCTTCTCCCCTTCCCTTATATAATAGAGATTATTTCGGGGAGATAATAATTTCATCTCTTATTTTTTATTATATGAATATCATTTTTCTTTACCATCCTCGCACTCTTTTTTTTTTCATCCTTTTTAATTTAACTTTTATTATCACTTTAATTATTACCTCCATCTCAAGTATGTCAATTATTGTAGTATAAAGATCTTTTTAGGAATAAAGCGGGCCACATATGAAGTACTCCGTATGTTACAATAACAATAAAATAGAAGTAAGACTTTTCCTCATTAGCTGCTATATACTGTASTACAAAGAATGAAAGAACAATYTTAAAAAGTACTTGGTTCGTCTTTTGATTGGGAATGAAASGTTATTATTTGTAAGATATAAAATATTCCTTGGTTGCAACTAATAAAAACACAAAGGAAGTATTGAAGATGAGGAATACATACCTTGACAATCATGAAGGTAAGGATTACCCCGAAAGCCGGGTTTGCAATGGCAGCGGTACCCTCTTTCTTGCCAATCAATACAGCTGCTGTTTCCCTTGCATATGTACTCCTTAGTGTGTATTGCTTCCTGACAAAGTTTGCCACTAATCGACCAATCATACACAATTGGAAGCTTCAACTGACGAAAATACTTTATTTTTTCAGTCAGGATTTGTCCAACTGATAAAGGAAATGAATCGTTATAACCCTTGGCCACGACGAATGCGACACTACATGGGTCGAAGTCTGGCGTAAAAATTTGAGTATCGAGACTATGAATATTCAGATCGATATCGGTTACCCCTTGGGGAATATTGACAAGGCAGCACCCGATGCCAGAGCATGCGTTGTTCGTCTCAGTGTCATTCAATGAAGCGCACAGAGTCATGCACCCGGAACGAAAATTTCTCTTGTTGTTCATCGTTCCGTTCAACCAAACATAGGTATCACAGCCGATGGCACCCACAAAGTTTTGGGTGGTCGAGAGAGTAAATCTTTTCATATATATCCAGGTGTTGTGGGTGCTCCGATTCGAGTAAGTGTAGTTACTGTTAGCATCGGAATTGCGACAAGTATATGAAATCCGGTTTCGTATCCAGAGTTCACCCTCCTGAGTGACGTTAACTACCGCTATACCATTACCGTAAGTTAGAGCTGGAGGACCGGCGGCTTCATCGCAAGTGAGGTTGTAATATTGACCGTCGTCTGTGGAGCTTTTGTAGTGACATCCATCCCCTATTCCYAATGGATAAGGGATGGAAATGTTGCCGCACTTGTCTGGGCAGTTTGGAAGGGCTACTGGCATGGGAGCGTCGTCTAATAAGGAAGACGCTCCTGCCATTATTAGTTGAAAGCAGCCTAATAATGTTGTAAGCAGTGCGGCAACAACAACATTTGGGAATGTATAATGATCGCCCCTCAAACTCAATTTTCCTGCTTTCACCATTTTTTTTATTGTGATGCTTATCAGTTGAGTGATGAACCGGTGTATGTATTGTGTGGTGTGTAGTGTTTTGATACTTCTAAGCACACACATATAAATATACTTATTTGAATCACGCGCTTTAAGACGACTAGTCCAATAGTTGTACAAATAGATTGTTAACTCTTTTTGTTTCTTGCTAACATGTAAAAACTTGTGTCAGAGGGACATTGATAAAATAAAGGCTAGCCCTTCCACTGAATATAATAAGGAGAGATGAACCCAGACGAATTTCCTGGACCCTCCTTAGGAACGAAAAGAGCCGAGGGAACCATTCCAAGGTGCCCATTCTTTCTCTTTTTCATGTATTTAATTATGTTAAATCGTCGGCTCGTTGGTAACAATTCTGAAGAGATTTATTTGCCGAGCCGAGGGTAAAAAACCCTTTTCGAACACAAAATAGTGACTTAGAAAATGAAATTTTCTGAGTACCTATGATTGCAAGCAATTGAGGGTTTTAATCGTCGGGACTCAGGCAACAAATCTGAAGAGATTTATTTTAGCCGAGCCGAGGGTAAAAAACCCATTTTTTTTTTCTTTTTTTTTTTTCTGAACACAAACATAGTGACTTTAGAAAAATGAAAATTTTCTAAAGTACCTATGATTCAAGCAATTGATGGGTTTGATCGTCGGCTCGCAACAATTCTGAAGAGATTTATTAGCCGCCGAGGGTAAAAAACCCTTTTCTGAACACAAACATGTGACTTAGAAAATGAAAATTTTCTAAGTACCTATGATTGCCAAGCAATTGAGGAGGTTTTTGATCCGTCGGCTCGGCACACAATTCTGAAGAGATTTATTAGCCGAGGCCGAGGGTAAAAAATCCTTTTCTGAAACCACAACATAGTGATTAGAAAATGAAATATTCTAAGTACCTATGATTGCAAGCAATTGAGGGTTTGTTTGATCGTGGCGTCGGCAACAATTCTTGAAGAGATTTATTTAGCCGATAGCCGAGGGTTAAAAAACTTCTTTTCTCAAGTATTGAATAAATTTCCCTTTTTCTAACTTGTTGCTTTGTGGATTACAGACTCAACGAACTCCTTATGGAGCTGTCCAAAAAGACTTGGTGATGCAAAAGCCGAAGAGGACACCGGCTAAGAGGAAAGGCACCTCCTATTGTTGAGGGGTGCTCTGTAAAAAATTCAAAGCAACCCTTTGCTGCTGGAACCAACAATAGGGAGCCGAGCAGAAATCCATCGAAAAACCTGCCGAGAAGGAGGGTGATGTTCCTTCCTCGGCCAAGACCCATTTGGGGACACTCAAAAACATAAGTCCCCAAAACTCCCAAGGATGGTCACTTCATCAAACATTCCTCAAGTCTGCCGGTGATAGGGCAAGCCACCACAGAAGCCGTCCATTCAAACAGACCGGTTTTTTTTTTTTTTTTTTTTTTTTTTTTCAAAAAAAGAAGAAGAAAAGAAAGTCCCTCCACCAAGGGGGCAAAAAAGATCGATCTAAGGACTTCAAAAAGTCCTTCCAATAAAAGCCCGGACCAGGGAGGGGCAATCCCTGATGATGTAATGATTCGGAAGAGACTTCCCCAGATCACCAACATACCTGAAACAACCCTACCGAGCCGCCTCCTTTTTTCATGTGAAGAAGAGAAGGTCCGAGGGTCCCCCTCCGAGTTGATGCCGGAGCTCGACGTTGGCTGCTCGTCTAGCTCGAGCACGAGAATCCAACCTGAGGATCCGAAATATCGTCGACCCTTCCATACCTTCGACTTGATGAGGCAAGATCCTGCTTCAATCTCTTTGCCTCCAAGTTGACGAAGGCACTATCTCAGCACCTTCGCTGAAGAACTGGAAAAAGGTTTTCCAGACGCTGAGTTGCTCATCCATGTGCAAAAGGAAATCCTTGAAAAATGCGAGGTGACTAAGCAACGATGAGAGAGCACATTTCCAGGGTGGTAAGTATTACCGTAATGTAGTAACAACCATTCGATTTTTCAGAACAACACTGGCCCTGTCTATCCTCTGACACCCGTCGTATTGCCTTCCCTGTTTCAGTTAATACATCTTGTAAAACAAAGAAGAAGACCTGGAGCACTCCACGGCTCCACAATTCGGAACTGACAGTGAGCTTAAGTTCTCAGCCAAAGAGAGAACTAAATGGCCAGAGAAGATGCTAAAGCTGTCCATCCTTCTATCCCCAAACATTACATATGTGTACACAAGGCTTCATCAGGCCTCTAACGAGACCTTATGGATTGAAGACTTTTTACTTTCATGAATTGTTAACACTTAGACTTGAAAAAGTTTCTAACTGATTTTTTGCTTTGATAGGCACTGGTGAGAGTGAGACAGAATCGAGAAAAGACCCGTCAAGAAAATCAAGAAAGCAACAAAACCGCAACTTTGCAATTGTTGCGGTGACTTCATGACGTCCAAAAGGCCTTGGTTCGTATGAAAACACATACTGTTGAACGCGTTCTCGAGAACGGATGGGAGTCTCTTCAAAATCACTCGGGCTGAGGTGTGATCGAGGAGCTTGCTGCTGCCCGTTACTGCTCTGGTCGGCCTCAATAAGGAATCGAGCAAGACTTACGAGCTGCCAAACATGCCTTGGTCGGCAGAAAAGAGAACGCTTCAAAAAGAGATCTCTCTCCTCAGTTGGAGAAAGATACTGCCGAGACCTCCACTGCCAGCTAAAGGCCCAAGTTGAGTTAACTTGGAAAAATATGGCTGTAGATGGCAGGCCTGATGGTGATAGAGCAGCTCCTGGAAATGCTGCCGAGGCTTTCGACATTGCTCGAGTCCACAGCACTTCTATTCTTAATTGTTGGATAAATTATCGACGAGACGTGGCCGAGGCTATCAAAAAAGAAAACCGAAGCCCCTGAGCCATTTGTGTACCTCCTCCCTCTTCCGATGACGAGAAGGACAGACGATGATGAAAAGAAGAAGACGAGAGGGGGAAGACGACGAAAGGAGGAAGAAGAAGAGCTGACCCCGAAGAGCTTGCCAAAAGGAATGGCCGATGAAGAGGCTGCTGCCTTATCAACTAACAAAGTCTCAAAGAAGCCGAAGAGAAAGAGCAGAAGGCAGCAGCTGAAGCTCACGAAGAACAAAAACTCCTTTCCCAAAGCCTATTTTCTTTCCAGTGCTTCTTTCTGTAACTAAGTATTAAATTCACCGAGTGCAGACTTGTTGAATTTAATTTTCTCAACTTGTAATATGTTCATTTATCAATGAGAACAACCAAACTTTTGATGAGTATTGCATTCTTTATCTGTTTAACACTTAGAATATTATTTGTTTCTTTTCTTGTAAACTTCTTATATTCACCAAAAGCCGAGAAACCAATAACTTAATAAAATTATCAAATTAACTGCGCATGGTTGAATTGAAAAAATAATCCAACTTAAGAATATATCTTCCCGGCACGTCCATTAATCCTTGGTTGCCCCATTGAATTTAACCATGCTAATCCGAGCAAAACGCATTGCTATTAGTTTTGTCGAGAAGGTCAAGTTTATAAATATTGTGTTGATGATCAAGGCCAAGTAGTGGCAATTGAGTCAATCAACTATCATTGATTGCCCTTAAACCTTGAGCATCTGAGGTTTGCTGCCAACCAAGTACCCGGCAAGTTCATCAACGTTTGCCCTTGCCGACCAAAGATACCGCAAGTTTTCATCACAGGTTTGCCTTGTTAGCTTAAAGAATTCTTTAACTTTGCGTCGGCCAATATCAGATCTTTTGATAGAAAATACCTATTCATGTAACAACTTGTGACAAGTAATACTGAGTTTTTCATTCCTGTCTCGGCAGAATTTCAATTTTCCTTAAAAAAGAACTGCTGACCACATCTCTTATTAACTGAGTATTGTCGCTCTCTGCTCGCACCATTTATGCCCTTAGGAAGAACTTAATTCAACGAATATTTTCGTATATGTATATAGAAGCCTTGAAAAAGAGACTTTTGTAGTGATCTGGATGGTCAAGTTTAGGAGGAGTTTTGTGTTGATTGACTCAAGGCCAAGAGTAGTGGCGTTGAGTCAATCAACTACCGTTGATTGCTCCTTAAACTTGAACATCTAGGCTCTTGTTGATAAAAAAATGACTAAGGAATTGTAAATTTCCTTGGGGTTACTTTGAAGAAGTATTCCAAAGATTATGATTATTTTGATGCCCCCTAACAAGGGTCCTTGATTGTGTATTTGAGTAATATTTAATGGTGAATTCATAATGCCCCTGACAAGGGGTCTTTGTAGATATCTAACATAAATTGAAATTTGCCCTAGGCAAGTTTGAAAAGTGAAGTAGAGTCTTTGTCATTTGAAAGGCCTATCCTTGAACTAGGCTTGTAATATGACAAGTGTATCATATTCAGCCTGAAAGCCGTAACACAATTGTAAGCTTGCCTAAGCAAGCTTTGAAAGTTTATGAATAATGCTTGTAAATCAAAAGTTAGATTTGAAAGCATGAAAAAACAAAATGGCAAAATTATAGGAAGAGAAGCGGTGAAGCATTGTTCATTTCTTAATTGGAGATAAAATGGCATGTGCCAATTAATTACAAGATGGAGAAAATTCAGCTAACTTAAACTTGACTGAATAATCTACAGATAGTTACCTTTTGAGTTTGTCTGCATTCCATAGTTCTTGGAGCTCCATCATACCAGAGAGGTCCTCATTAAATCGACAATTGCCCACCGTCACGAATTCATTGTGCGAGCCCAAGTCGACTCAGCTTCCTGCTTGGTGCCATGAACAATAGCTTCCTCTCCTTTCCCCACGGATAGAAGAGAGACATCATCATGAAAAGTTGATCAATCTTTGTTGGTCTTGATGACCAGGTGTCGTTGGATGTAGAACCTTCACTCACCATCTTGAATTGTCATTCCCCACAGACGGCGCCAATGTTTCAACCAGAAGAGCAAACACTTATTTGTAAGTTCAGGGTGACTTCCTCTCGATTGCTATGAAGTGAGATCCAAAAGCTAAGGTAAGAGAAGTCCAAATTCAGTCCATAGTCCTTCAACAATCTGGTCTTCCCAAGCACACGTCAGCCTCCTTGGCACCTGCAAGAGGCGAGTAATCCCTGGATTATCGCCCCTCACGCTCAAGTTAGGAGTGTTGAAGGAGGAGAGGAGAGCAAAAAGATGACTAAAGCAAGAATAGAAAAGAGAGTATTTAGAGTAAGTTAAGGTAGTTGATTAGAGTGATGTTAATCGAATCCCCCCCTTTGGAAAGTTGGGTATTATAGACATTCTGGGTTATCGGGATTGCGACAAGTGGCGCAATCTTGACATTTTGAGCCTAAATGGGCCTTGGGCCTTGAGAAAAGCCTTTGTTATAAAATTTGGTGTTGATACGCGTATTTCCACCGTATGATTATACAGTTATACGTATTTGCTGGCACATTACTTAGCCCAATGGATTAAAACCTTTATTGAAGATTGGGCCTGACTTGAAGAAATCAGGCCACATCAAAAAGTAATATAAAATTAAACCGAAAAAAAAGGCTAAGACGACATAATGGTTGATGAGTACTTCTATTCTACTCAATTTTTCTAT
>SNQN01012403.1:0-16061 GCA_008642245.1 Bassia scoparia
ACAACCACACACAACGGAGAGAGATACAACCCATGTGTCTTTGGGGTAAGTTTGGTATTCTTAGGCCCTTCATGGTCAGTCAGAGGGGGATAGATGCAACCTGATACTCGTCCAGCCTGCACATAGATTTAATTGAGGCTAAAAGTTCTAGATACAGAAGGCTAATTGGAGGATGAGAAGGATGACAGCACTCTCCAGATTCATTGCAAGGTCATCAGAGAAATCCCGACCTTTCTTCAAGGTATTGAAAGGGAATAAAGAATTCATTTGGAGCCAAGAGCAGCATGAAGCATTAAATCAATTGAAGGAGCACCTGATGAAGCTGCCAACCCTAGCCAGGCCAATACCAGGTGAAACACTGTTCCTGTATATTGCTGTCAGCCAATCAGCTATCAGTGCTGTCTTATTAAGAGAGCAGGACAAAGTGCAACAACATGTGTACTTTGTGAGTCAAGCCCTGACAGGGGCAGAAACCAGGTATCCTATGATTGAGAAGGATGCTTATGCAGTAATCACAGCAGCTAAAAGATTGAGGCCATACTTTGATGCACATCCAATTGTTGTCCTTACTGACCTGCCATTAGAAAAATCACTTGAAAAGCTTGAAAAGTCTGGTAGGCTGACAAATTGGATACTTGAATTAACTGGGTTTGGCATCAGCGTTCAGCCAAGGACAGCCATCAAAGCACAAGCCTTAGCTGATTTCTTAGCTGAGTGCTCTTGTTATGAAGATGAAGCCACCCAGACAGAGCCTTAGGTTGTCTACACAGATGGTTCATCAACAGATAGTAGATTTGGTGCTGGAGTAGTCTTGCTCTCACCAGAAAAGGATGTCATTGAGTATGCCTTGAAGTTTACATTTCAAGCAACAAACAATGAAGCTGAGTATGAAGCTGCTATTGCTGGATTACAGCTCTGCTTGTTTATTGGAGCAACCAGGGTATGTCTTATGACTGATTCCCAACTTGTTGCCAACCAGTACAGGGGGAGTATGAGGTCAGTGAGCCAATTTACAGGCTTACTATACCAGAATGAATGACCTAGCTTCTAAACTTCAGTCATTGGAGGTTTTTTCAATCCCTAGAGAAGAGAATATCTTGGCAGATGCATTGGCAAGGTTGGCTACAACCACTTTTCAAAATTTGACCAGGTCTATCTTTATGGAGGTGCTTCCTAAAAGAAGTACAGAGTGTAAGGATATGTATGGTTTCCAAGTTGGTCCACCACCTTTGTGGATGGCTGACATTCTAGCCTACAAGCAACATGGCACATTACCTTTTGACAAAGCACATGCTAGGAAGGTCAGACTTGCAGCTCAGAGGTATACCATCATAGATGGGGAAATGTACAGAAAGTCTCACACCTCTAAACCACTACTCAAGTGTGTTGATCCTGATGAAGGGAACTACATCCTTAGGGAGATTCATGAGGGGATTTGTGGCCACCATGCCGGTTCAAGAACCCTAGTTCACAAAGCCCTCCATTTTGGCTATTACTGGCCAACAATGGATGCAGATTCCAGGAAGATGGTCACTGAGTGTGACAAATGCCAGAATTTTTCACCATCCCCTTTGCTCAATGGGGTGTGGATATCCTTGGTCCTTTTCCAAAGGCCCAGGGGGGAAAAATGGTTAATTGTTGTTGTTGATTATTGTAGCAAGTGGATTGAGGCTGAAGGGTTATCCAACATTTCAGAGAAAGATGTCAGAAAGTTCCTATGGCAGAATGTGCTAGCCAGGTATGGTATTCTAATCCGCATAGTGTTTGACCATGGGAGACTGTTCGACAATGATCCTCTGAAGGCCTGGTTGTCTCAGTTCAAGATCAAGATTGCATTTTCAGCAGTTTGCCACCCACAGTCTACTGGGCAGGCAGAGGCAGCAAATAAGCAGATCCTGAATGGCTTGAAGAGGAAATTGGATGATAAAAAGGGTTTATGGCTCCAAGAGCTACCAAGAACACTTTGGTCATTAAGAACCACTGTTAAAAGGTCCATTGGACATTCACCCCACACATTGATGTATGGCACTAAAGCCTTGATACCAGTTGAAGTTGGCTCCACCTCTCTTAGACTCTCTCAATATAGCCAACCTCAAAATGAGCAGATTTTATCAGAATGCCTTGATCTGGTTGATGAGTTAAGAGAAGATGCAGGAACCAGGCATGCAGCCTATATGCAAAGGGTGGCCAGATACTACAACAGAAGGGTAAGGCAAAGACCCCTTGCAGTTGGTGACTTGGTACTTAGGAAGTCTGCAGCAGTTCAGAAGGCTGGTATTCATGGAAAACTTTCAGCCACCTGGGAAGGACCATACCAGATCCACTCTCAGAGTATGGCTGGGACTTACAGACTAATGGAGCTTGATGGCATAGAGCTGCCAAATATCTGGAATGCAGATCAGCTTAAGAGGTACCATGCCTAAGTTTGTACTTACATATCTTTGTAATTTTATTTTTTTTTGAAAAGGTAATTAGAACTTCATTAAAGAAAAAGGAGTCAAAACATACAGACCATTAGGAACAAACGAGCCACAGTAGATGCAAAAGTATCATGGTTGACAACTCAGGCCACCTTCTAGGAAGGGTTCAAGAGAACAACTAATCATATACAACATCTACCATGAAAAACATCAACTAAGCATCCTAAGCATCCAAGCTCTATTACTATCACTAACTTTCCTAGGCAGAACACCCACAATCCTATGCATACACAAATTTTTAATGCGTTTAACCACAGTCCTAGGATGACAAAGTTTAGCATTCCAAACAGCATCATTTCTTTGAGACCAAATACAATAAACTAAWGCACAAAAACAACTCCTGATGACATCGCTTCGAAATCTGCCCACCAWGGGTTTCTTCATCCAATCAGCTAACTGGTCCAATGAAGTGAATTGATGCYGCAGCTCGAGCTCCTGGCATAATAACCTGCTACACATATGAGAGTAATCACAAGAAAAGAAAAGGTGAGAAATAGTTTCTGGATCCTTCGCACAAAGAGGGCAACAATCGTCACTAGCCAAACCAAATCGCTTAAGTCTATCTCTAGTGGCAAGTCTTTTCCATAGAGCAACCCAAGTGATGAAACTCATTCTAGGGATGTTAAGCCTGTTCCACACCCAAGAGCACCAATCAACCATAGGTTTATGACCTCTAATCCACTCATATCCAGAGGCAGCACTGTACATCTTCTTATCAAAACGCCACTGGTTTTGGTCGTACCCCGCCTAAAGCTATTTTTAATCCTACACAGTTGCTTCCAGTACCAACTTGCATTAGTAGGGGCCTCATAGGATTTCCAATCTCTCCCTTTCAGATATACATGATTCACCCATTTGACCCACATATTATCCTCTTTTGAAGTAATACTCCAAACACACTTGCCCAACATAGCTAGATTCCAAGCATGRCTCTCTTTGAAACCCAACCCACCCTCTTTTTTAGGCCTGCAAACAAGATCCCAAGCAATAGGGGGGCTTTTATTAGAAAAAGTATCACCAGACCACAGAAAATTCCTACAAATGGCTATAACCTGATCAATAATCTTCTTTGGCAAGAAGAAAATAGAGGCCCAGTAACTGTGAAGGTTCAGGAGCACCGCATTGACAAGTTGCACCCTACCAGCATAAGAGAGTTGCCTAGTACCCCAAGACCTGATTCAAGCAACAATTTTATCCACCATAAAGTCACAGTCAGTTGCACTCATCTTTCTAGCATTAATTCTCACACCCAAATATTTAAAAGGCAAAGAATCTTGAACAAAACCAGTGCAGTTAACAATGTCATTCTTATCATCCTCATTCATATTACAAGCATAAAGAGCAGATTTCCCATTATTGGCAACTAGACCAAAGGACTGAGCGAATCTTTGTAAATTTTGTAAAACACTTTATTAAGTTAAGAAATTCAACCATATAATTAATGTATATATACATATATGAAGAGGCATTTTAAGGCATCTGGTTGTAATTATTTTCCTTTCCTAATGTATTATTTTTCCTTAGTCTTTTTAAGTTGTAAAATAATTTATCTCTGTTGAGATAAATGTAAAAAAAAACCATACTCTTCTCACAGGGATAGGTACCAGACTGGTGAAGAGCCATCTGGTCAAAATCCTGCCTTTACTATCAGGGCCAGGTACCAGGTTGGTGTAGAGCCATCTGGTCAAAATCCTGCCTTTACTAATAGGGCCAGGTGCTAGATTGGTGAAGAGCCATCTGGTTTAAATCCTAATCATTATGAGAAAAGGTGTCATCATGATTATGTCAGTTGACAAAAATCCTGGTTCACCAGAGCTAGGTACCAGCATGATTATGTCTCTTGGTAAAATCTTATTCTTCATGAGAAAAGGTGTCAGCATGATCATGTCATTTGACTTAAAATCCTCCTTCCCTGCAAGTAGGTACTAACTAGGATGGTTATGCCACCTGGTAAAACCCTACTCTATGCACAGAGCCAGGTGCCAGAACATTATGTCTTCTAGTATATCACTTGCAAAAATTAGAAGGGAGTCTTTCTCCAGGTAATTTGGCATAGTTATTAATGGTTGCATAAGTAAGACATCTTACAAAACTTATGTGTTTAAAAATATTCTCATATATTAAATCACATAAGTCTTTGGGGGGACAACTAATACCCCTGGTAGGATTTTACTGAAAACATGCATTTTATGTTTTATTTCTTAAGACAAGTCAGGCCATTAAATTATGCCAATTCACAAATATTTTTGACAAAGTTATAGGTTTTAATACCCAGGGTTTAAACTTATTTGAATTAATATTTCATACATTAATTCATATAAGTCTTGGGGGGACAACTAGTACCCCTGGTACCATTTACCTGGTTGAATGGATCCTATATACATGTCACATAATGTTACATAATTTAAATGCCAGGAATTTTAAATATTACTGGATTTATTTGTGCATTATAGGCATAAGTATAGATACAAAAACCAGAGTATTTCGTACCAAAATATTTAAAATAAGTACTACTGCCCTTATGGGCAAGCTATTACATAACCAGTACTGGTGGCTGCCTGGCTCAAGCTCCAAAAGAGGGCCCTAACAAGGGCCAGTAGACAATAGTTCTTTGAAACAGGTGCAATTAAACATTGTTCTTGAACTACAACACATAAAAGCTAAAATGAAAGGATGCAAAAGCTGATGATAGGATAAAGGTAGAGTACATCATGGAGCCAGATCAGGTGAACTTCCACTAGAAGAAGTCTCTGATTCGCCAGGTAACCACTCGAGTTCCTATGCAGGAGCATTCAGCTGGGACTCCTCAACTACATCACCATCTTTGCTAGGCTCACCTGCAATATCTCCCTCCTGGTGTTGGTCTCCTCGTTGGCACTCTGCTCTACCTCTTTGTCTGCCACATCTCCCACTACTGGTCCTTCTTGGTTAGTGCTCTGGGCTGTTGGGAGCATTTCACCTGCTGGAATCTCAGCAAAGCTGACAGTAATTGGTATAACCCCTTGTAGATCGATGGGATCATTAGCATCACCTGAAACAAAACCATCTCCCATGGTTATGACTAAAACCAAGTCATCAAGACCTGGTGTGTTGTCAAAGAAAGTTAACTCCAAACCTCTTTCCACTTGCATATCTTCATTTTCAACACCCTCTGTTTTCTCAGTCATCTGGTCTTCAATGTTGGGAGTGAAGAATTCAACTAAAGTGGGTGGCAACAGTTCACCAAGGGGGCTTGTTTCACCAATTCCAGCCTCTAGAGCCTCATCCACCTTGGACCAGTCCAGGTTAGGATCCATATGCTTAGAACACCTGAAGCATACTAACCAGGTGTAATAGAAGTAGTTGGTGAGGTCCTCTTGTATCTTCAGTTTCTCATCCTTCAAAGCACTCAGCTCCTCAGTCAGCTTCTTCACCAGCACATCCATCCCAGCTAGGCTTGCTCTCTCCTGAGTCAGGGTGTTCTCCAAGGCATTCTTTTCTTTAGTAAGCTCATTGATTTTTGTATCCCTGAAGGACACATTATCAGCCAGACCTGAGGCCCTCAGCTCTGCAACCTCTTTTTTCCTTTGGTCTTTATCCCTGGAATCTATGAGGTTCTTCTCTCAGTTTCCAGCTATGAGATGGTCCCCTGGGCAGTCCTCAACTCATTATGGACCTTTTCAATCTCCTCATGGGAACCCCTCCTCAAGCTCTCATAGTTTCGCTCAAGGGTTAGCTGCCTCCCTTCAATCTGCCTGATTCTATATAAAATGCATGAACAGGCATGGGTGGCAGCTTCATAGCTCAGGGAGGTGATTACCCCATACCTGACAGTCTGCACAAAGTAAACATGTTAAAGTTAGGCTCACTCATAAATATCTCAAATTAATTAAAGCTTAAAAATTAAGAGATAAGGTTTTTACCTGAGAAAGATGGTACTCAAAGAGCTGGTTGGAGACCCTATCATCATCCAATATGGGAGCAACATATGGGGTGATAGCATGGAAGAGCAAGTTGCTGGCAACCAAGCTATTTTCATCAAGGTTGGGCCCAGTCAGGCCCCTGTTCGGGTAGGTCCTGGCCTCTCCAAAGGAAGATCTAACTGCATATGGAAGTATGGCACCATCATAGAATGGTCCAGAGGAGGATGATGCTGGTGCATTGGACCACTGATGGGTGGTCATTGATGTTGATGTTGCTACTGCTGTAGGTGCTACTGTTGTGGCTGTAGCTGTTGTTGTTGATGTTGATGTAGTAGTTGTTGTTGTTGCTATATTAGTTGTTGTTGTAGTTGTTCTTGTTGTTGTTGTAGTTGTTTATGTTGTTGTTGTTGTAGTTGTTTATCTTGTTGTTGAGGTTGTTGGTGTAGCTGAAGTTGGAATGGTGGGAATGCCCATGGGTGCTAGGCTGGCAATAGAAGTGGCTTGGAGGATTGGGACACGAGTCCATGCTGGTTAACCCCCTACAGATGAGGGGATAGCTCCCATACCAGCCTCGGGATACCAAGGCTCAAAGCCACCTGACTGGTGCATCCCAGGCACCCCCTGCAGATTGCCTCCGCTAGAGATCCACTCAGCCTCCTACATTTCCCTTGCAACCTGGAGGCCAATGTCCACTTGAGTTTTCCTCTTCTTTGCCTCTTCCTCTTCATCACTATTAATGGACACAACTTCATCCACCTTTCTTTTCCCTTTATTAGCGGGTTGATCTTGTACGGATTGAGAAGACTGACCTCTCAATCTTGGCCCATGGCCAGCAGGAACCACCATAGTTACACCACCTCTGTGGATTATTCTGCCCCCTTGGATTAGAGAGGGGGAGGGACTCCTCCTGGCAGATGGAGGAGAGATGGTGCTCCTAAGGGCTCCAAAGTCAGGCATCCTCAACCTGTTTCTTGTCAGTCTTGAGCCAGGACCAGATGTGGTCCTGCCACCACTCCCTGTGGGAGTGGGAGCTCTAGACCTTCTCCCACCATGTGGGGTGATTGGCGTGTCAACACCTATATTCCTTTCCTCTGATGCCCCTTGAGAGGCACCAGCAGCCTACAAGTTCTCCTGACCAGCTCCGAAGTGCTGCTTGACATTGTGGATGGTTGTTGCTGAAAATTTTCTACAGTCCAGGGGTTTGTAGGTTTGTTCCTCACCAACTGATTGAACGCCTCAGGTTCTATCACCAGGCTGTCAACAGTCACAATCTGATCCCTCGGCACACCAGATTCTAGAGACAAGGCAATGATGTTCCCAGTAGGAGTCCTCCTGATCTTCAAAACTGACTAGTCCAAGTTCCCAAGTGCCTCCACTGCACATACAACAAATGCAATTTGGTTAGTTTATATAATTAAATCAATTTTCCATAAAAATATAAAGTGTAATTAAAGGAGCAAAGGGGTTAGAAAAACATCAAAACAACTGAACTTACTTCTGGAGATTCTCCTGCTTAAACCACCAGTAGCCAGGTATAGCTCAACCTTCAAAAGGTCAAAGTGAGGTAACCGATTTTTAATGGTGGGGCTCTTTCCTTTAGACCTAGCACCATAAGCCTGAAACCATTGGAAGGTAGCTTTTTCTTTCTCTTTGGTGAGGCTGCTGGGTGAAGGGGCTTTCCTCTCTAAGGCTGTGTTCCTGGTGAACTCAGTCTTGGCCTGGAAGAGGTAGGGATGCTTCTCATGGAGGGGAACTCTCAACCACAGCCACTACTGTGTCCATTTTTTCAGACCCCCAACCAGGGGATAGGAGGTAGCATATGTATCATTTCCTCCCTTGCCAGGCCAACCTCCAAGGAATACCAACAAGTCTTAATTTAGGTTCCCCTATATGCTTTCAACCAGAACAAGGTCCTAAATACCCTGGTTGACATCTCCAGTTCTAGAAAAGTGCAGACCCAGATGAAACTGATAATTCTCTGCACAGCACTTGGAACCAATTGTGACAAGCTGATCCCCCATAGATCAAGCAGTTCAACCATAAAAGGGTGAAGGGGGAACCTAACACCTAGTTCCAGGTGGGCTGTGTATATGGGAATCCTGAACCTGGGTGAGGAGAAAGCTCTATCTGAAGGGTTTGGGACCTCGAACCAGTACCCAAAGCTGGAACCAAATCCGTACAACTCACCTGTCCTAATGTCATACCTTTTCTCATATGCCCTCTGAAGGAATTCTAGGTCAAGAGCAGTATGGGCAGAACCATCATTCTCCTTGATATCAGCCCACCTGATGGAGGTCCAGTGATGGTTATCTGGGTCTAGAAACCCGGTGCTCCTGAAGTTCCCTCTCTTGTCTCTAGGAGCTTTGGCTCTGGCTCTGGACCACCTGTCCATGGATGGTCCTTCTTGCTCGTCCTCTTGGGTGATCATGGCTAGGCACATGTCCACCTCTTCTTTCAAACCGTTGGATACAGTCCATTGTACCTCCTCCTCCTCCTGCAATCTGAGGGCAGCACCAGCTTCACTAGCCACACCTGACCCTCTGGTGAAGGAAGGAGTACTACTGCTTGGTCCAACTGGAGAAGGTTCAAAGGTGGTAGGTCTTGAAGTCACACTCCTGGTGGACTGGCTTCTAACCCTCCTAATCAAAGGTTGGGAGTCCTCACTAGGTTTCTCATCAGTTAAACCTATGGAATTCTCAGACCTATTTTGGGAATCACTGTACTCTTCCGACATTCTACACCAATCAACCACAAACCAAAGGGAAAGAAAAAGGGATAACCGAAGAAAAATCACAGACCACACCAGAAAAAATCAAGAAAACACTATAATTGGTAGACATGCAAGTTAAATTYAAGTTTGAAAGAGGGAGTTACCTGATCAATTAGAGGGTGAAAATATCAACACTTGATCAATGGGAGACCAGGGAACTCAAGAACTTGACACAAACGAGAATGCAACTACCAGGTAAGAGCTTGAAGGTTGGAATTCCAATTGTTTGCCTTGCTACAGTGAATTTATTGCTTCGAATCCAGGAACTGTTGATTTTCTTCTTGCCTTTCTCTCTCTCTCTCTCTCAAGTTTGAAATTTTTGAAGTGTGAATTGTAAAAAGTAAATAGTGAAGTGACCCGCCATAAATAGAGGAGGAAGTAACCGTCATTAATCAGCCCACAATTRCCATAACTGCTCGATAGTGGAGGGGTAATCATCACGTGGCAATAAAGTACTGAAATTAACTGCCCAAGGTTAAAATCGCCCACTAATCGAGATTCACCTGGTAACYTGGGTAGTTATATGGTCTTGGGAAGGTCCTTTGGAAAACTAGGGGCCAAACCTTGATAATACAGAGACCTTGGTAGTCCAACGACCTTGGAAATCCAGTGACCTGGTAAAATTCTTCAGATATAACCAGGCTTGGAGGAGGGCTAGTTGTTGGTACATATTAGCTACCAGGCCGAATATCTACCAAGGCCCATATACACTAACCCTGTGGGCCGACAACATGCACAAATCAAGGCCTAAAAGGAGTCAAAGTGTCTACCACTTAGTCAAAAGATGGTACATGCACAAGACACCTAACCTGGTAAGTTGTGTGACACTTGTCATTGAAAGGTTACATAAGCCCATGCAAAGTGTAGTATAAAAGGCAGTCTTAGGCCACCAAGGCCTTGTAAGTTCACATAAATAAACATTACCTACTTTCTTTCTAAATTATTAAGCACCCTAGTAATACTCTGATACCTCCATCAAAGGGGTTGTTCCTGGGTTGCCCCAGGGTAGTTCACCTGAGTTTTGTAGGTACCTGGATAGCAAGTCAAGTTCAATTCCACCAGCACCGGCTCGTTGGCCACTACCACGTCAACAGTACCAATTATTGTACCAACAGATAAGAATTAAGAAAACGCTGTATTTGAAGCACAACCCCCTCGAAAGAAAAGGGAGTTACAAAGGTTTCTTGGACAAATAAATTACGTTAGAAAATTTATTACCAACTTAGCAAGTAAAACTAAAGCTTTCTCCTTTGTTAAAACTAAAGAAAGGAGACGAGTTCAAATGCGATGATGAACATTAGTATGCATTTGAATAAATCAAATCCACACTGGCATCGCCACCAATTTTAATCCCTTTAAAACAAAATGAAAAGCCATTCAGGTTATATTAGTCAGCATCAAACGGTTCAATTGCTAGAATGTGAACTCAAGAAAAAGAGCAAGGGAAAGAACAAGCGACTTTTTACCTAAGTAGGATCTTCAAAGATGTTGAAACCAAATACATCAATATTGAGAAATGGTGTTTGAGTTTATATGATGCTTCCATTCAGCTCAACCATTACTTCATGGCCTTTTCCATTATAATTATATCACCAACCGATGTGTTGAAACACCTTTTTAAATCACCCCTTTGTCAATGGAAGGTTGTGTAAGTGCCGTATGCATTTGTCTCAATTCGAGCTGAAGTACGTCCCTCAGAAGGCTATGAAAGGTTAGGATTTAGAAAATTTCCTGGAAAATCACCCACTCGAGAATAGTGTCCAAGTTTAGGAGGAGGAACTTTGGTAGTTGTTTGTTGATGGGTCAAGTTGAATCAATTCAGCTGGAGCTGGGATAGTGATGACTTCACCAAGAGGTGTGAAGACTAAAATGGCAGTAACTATCTCAAATAGATGCACAAATAACAGGGCTACTAAACCAAGTGCGGCTAAGGAAAGCTAAATGCTAAGAAAGGTATATGTTTGTTTGATTGTGTGTTTGTTCGTCCTTTCTTCTAATCCGGCTTCATCTATTTATAGGTCTTAATGGTAGAGATCATGGGTGGTTAACGACAGTTATTCCTTTTGACAGTTTCTTGCCGCTTTTCCTTAATATTTGAACCTCCGCGCTTCCCTCCAAGCCTCTTACATCGCTT
Organism: Bassia scoparia; assembly: GCA_008642245.1. NCBI lineage: Eukaryota > Viridiplantae > Streptophyta > Magnoliopsida > Caryophyllales > Amaranthaceae > Bassia > Bassia scoparia. Next base: position 11,287 of record SNQN01012403.1, read on the forward strand.
GATGCTTCATGGGCTTTCTTTTGTTGGGCCATCTCCAAGTGGGCCACTTCTATCATAATTCCTTCTAACGCTTATGTTCTATCGCTGGACTAAATCCTTTAAGAAGTGCCAAGTATCGGCTGTCTCCTTCGATCGTTAGTCTTGTTGGCTGTCGCCAATTAAACGTCACTAGTCGAACTCTTGGTTAATTTATCATTCTATCGGTCAACAAAGTCAAATGAGTATTTTTAATCAATATCATTCCCGTAGGTTGTGGACAGTTATTCCTGAACCTTAAGCGGTTAAGACATGCATCAACCGTTCTTTCAGTTAATTGTGCTTGTCTACTAAAGGTTCCAACCGGGTAACCACCTCAGTCGACACAATAATAGACAATGTCAGGTTAGTAGTATTCAACGTTTCATTGATATCTAACATAGTCCTGTCCACCTGTCTGGTAACTGTCTTCTTAGAATGGGAACCCAAGTTTTGTAACACATCGGTTAGTTGTCACTCTAGCAGTCTCAAGTACCATACCATGGTGGAGGTTTTTGAACTGCTCCCTATGATTTTCCTTCAAATCTTTTCCAAAAGGCTTGTATCAATATCCACGCATTGCATGTATATTGAATTAAGCAAACCTTTGGCTGAAAAGGATTAATCTTCCCCCCTATTTAGATGCAAATCGTTCAGTCTTTGCACTTGGGACTCGGTTTGCTCAAGAAGAAAAAGATCTTCAACAAATTGTTGTTGTTACGGAACAGTTTCTAAATCACCAAAATCTTCAAATGAGTTCTAAAGAGTTTGATCGCATGAAGTGTCATCCTCTAGATTACCACTTCTTATAGAAGATTGTCTGGGGTAGGGATGCAAGCGGGGCGGGGAAGGGTCCCGGTTCGATGGGTGATGGGGCGCATATAGGTATAAACTTCATACCCACCGTGGGGATGGGTTTTAGGTCATACCTTCCCCCATCCCCGCCCCGTCCCCACCCCGATCCATCCCCGCCTTATGTAATATGTACAAAATATACAATTGTACAATTTTATAAATTTACGATGTATTAAAATCGTCTGTATATGCGTATGGCTAACTTGTTGTGATAATTTTCTATGCAATGAGTTATGGCTTTATGGGATTGGGCTTATTATTTTATGATTTATGAGTCCATTAAACAAACTTATTCTAATCTTCGATCAATCTTGCATTCTTTCTATGATTTTTTTGCTACTTTATACAACTCGCAGATGGGTATTAAGCGGGGATTTGACGGTTGATGGGGCGTGAAAAATGGGTATTAGACAGGGATGGATACCTAGATGGGTGGTGGGGTAGGGATGGTTTTAGGTACATACCTGTAGACACCTGAAAATGTGTCTCCCCAAATGAGTAATCCGTGATGAAACATACCGCGTCTCGCGTTTGTTTCGACTCAGAAACGATGCTTTGAACTCACGAAAGTTGGAAATACGTGAGGTCGTACTCGGAACTATTGAGCAACGGTCACTTACAAGGCAAACATATTTTCTTTAGAGAAGAGGAGATGTCAGTAGGTACATTTGAATTGAGGGAGATTCATGGCTGCTCTGAGCGCTTGGTCACGGAGAGATGTCTTTTGGAGGCACAAGGCGTGATTGGGACATTCTCATTCTCCAAGGTTGTGTAAGATTCCATAGTAAATGTTTGCCCCATTGCCAAGTGTTCCGTTTCCTTTTTTGAAACATCTTCTCCCATGTTCTTAGCTTGGCAAAAGCAGGAGGAAGAGTTTTTGGGTGGCTCGAGTTACAGTTCGTTCCACTACTCATCAATTTTGGGCTAACATCGAGAACGTATTAGCCTTCCACGCTTGTCCTTGATGCATCAGTCATGCGAATGGGTAGATGGCGGGCTAGTCATCGCGTCATACTTCCCTAACGTGGTTCGTGTCGCGCTGCTCATGCGTTGATGGTGTGACTGAGGATGGGTCCTATAGGACGTGTTGGGCGGGTACTCTGCCATAAAGGTGGTTGCCGCGTTTTTTTTCATGCAGTGAAGACGGGATGAGTGAGGCGATCGGATTGTTGCAGCGGTTGAGGACCCATTCCGTGGTGCTCTCTACGAACTAAGCCTGTAAGCCTCTCTGTGATGTTAGCCTTTTGGTGAATACAGAACGGGGGGATAAATGTTGAATTCTGCCAAGGTAAAAAACCAGAGACAGTTTAATTGGAGATGCTTTTCCACGCACTTGACTAAGACCCATGCATTGACTACACATGATTGTCTTCCCTATATGATGCATGATCCTAATGGCGCAAAAACTATGATGGAATGCATGCATGGATGGCGCCTTATTTCCTTGTTTTATTATATATATATATATTTTTCGCTTTTTTTTTTTTTTTTTTTTTTTTTTTTTTTTTTTTTTTTTTTTTTTTTTTTTTTTGTTTTTTTTTTTTTTTTTTTTTTTTTTTTTTGGAAAAAGGAGATGCCTTTACAAAATGTTGGTGTAATATGCAAGATGTTGATTCCTATGTCTAACTAAAGACGATCATGATCTATATGCTTATGGTGATGTGTTAAGGTCTAATACGTACAAGGCTAAGAGTCCTAAGTCACATATGCATTTCAAAGTAACCAACAACACATGATTTATGAGTTCAAACCACTAGGGTCCAGTTCTAGGAGTACTGATGGTCGGCTGGTTAAGTCCAAAGATGTACCATGCCTAAAATAGAGCTTGGTCCAGTTTCAACCACTAGCAATTAGCGATGTATGGCAAGATACTCTTTATGCATGCACACGCATCAGTAACACTGTGCACACACGCGAATGGCGGGATAGGACTTGCTTAACATCGCGATCAAGTAACACAGCAACCAAGGTAGTTTCCCCCCTTATGAGTAGTCTCGAGCATAAGAACATGCCATATTGAGACCAAGGTGCCAAGTTGTGACTTATGCGAAGGGTCACATGCAAAATGCAACAAAAATATTCAATATAACATGATGATGAATTACGAGACTTTTCAAGTCTGTCCACTTCACCTAAGTGATTATCCCAGTGAAGTCGCCAAATTGTAGGACGTGGCCGCGCCTCAGCGTATAGCGGGCGCGCAGCGCTTGGTACTACATGAGGTGCTTATTGCGTGGGTTGAGCCACGGAACCGCACGTGAGTGCGTTGGGTAGTGTTGTCGAATGAGGGGAGTCGCCACCGTGCCTAGAAAGGTTATTCACGGACGCACGAAACGTTGGTGCAAATCAATGGCCCCACGTCCAATCAAGTAACCAGTCGTGGGTTCGGGACATGGTACGAATCAGATCTGTAACCAATTCGCCCGCATTGTAGCGGCCTCTATTCGGTCTCATTGCAATTCCATTCATCATGATTATTGAATGCAATAACTTTACTTAGTTTTTTTTAGCACTTAGAAGCGAACTAACCTAAAATACTATGAAAGTGTGTTTACTATTATGCACAAGCGACTACCTAACCTAGAATTGTGACCACTTTGTATTATCATGTTAAAAACGGTGCCTAACAAGTGTCCATAGTTAATCTGATTTTAAGTGATTCACATAATTCGCGTCTTGTTTTTTAGCAAAACATATATACAAAGTTATACAATAATGACAATATGCAATAAGATGAAGTGCATAAACTTCGAAGTATATGCAAACTCATCTTACCCTAAATCTGCAAAGAAAAAAAAGTTAGTTGTAAAACGCAATGAAACGAATCCTTTGCCTTGAATCGCTACAATGAACAAAGAAAACATTGTTAGTCCTTGATAAAAGCAAGCGCAATGGATCTTTCGCCTTCATTGCTATACAAGAATAAAGAATTGTTAGTATTGACAATGAATTAATAATAAATGAAAACCAAAAACCAATGAACCTTACAAAGTTGTGAAACCCTACTATATTACATGAAACAAAATAAAAGTGATTTTACATTGCTTTAGTTATATTAAAACTCATAACAATGGTTAGTCATATTAAAGAAAGTGAGAGAGATTATTGGTGAGTAATCTCAGAATTCACCTTTGTTATCGCTTGTTGATTCGAAAGAGAATCGATCTTTGAACTAAAACGAATGTATAATGTGTTTTGAGTTTTTTAGAGAGAGAGAGAGAGTATGCGTAGGAAGCATATGAAGTGTGTGAAAGTGTGAAAGCGTGAGAGAGTGAAGGTGTATGAAGTGAGGTGTCCGCGGACTGAGCAAGGCAAGAGCGTATTTATAGCAGAGGCAAAAACGGAGCAAAAAACCCTGCGTATATACCTCAGGATGAGCGTAATACGCTCATAAGGAGCGTATATACGCTCATACTGAGCGTATATACGCTTCTTGCTTTCCATAAATTTTTGGCAATGAGTTGAGCGTATATACGCTGGTTGAGGAGCGTATATACGCTCCTGTTGAGCGTATATAACGCTCAGCTTCTGCGTATATACGCTCAAACGAGATTTCGTATATTCTTTCCAAAAACCTCGAAATATTTCGATTTCCTCCGATTTTATTCGTGATTCCCTTGATTCGACGCACCTAGACACCTTGCTCTCCAAGCAAGGATTTCTAGAATGTTCTAGAAGGTTCACGTATTTCCGGAGTATTTCTAATTATTTCACGTATTTTCTGCGTATCTGCGTATTTAAACATTGCAAAATCATAGAAAATCATAGAAAAATCAGAAAAATAATTTAAAAATATTGGCGGATTCAGAAAATGTGACGCACATGATGGAAACAAAAAGCCCGAGAATCGCCAGCGTGACTTGTTTGAAAACCTTTGAAAACCTTTGAGTTTATCGAGAAAAGCG
>SNQN01012404.1:4402-16060 GCA_008642245.1 Bassia scoparia
CTAGAAAATTGTTTTCCTTTTCTTTCCAATTTTACATTATTTGGTAGACATACAGATGTAAAACCATATTCCATGGGAATAAATTCCCTTACAATGATGGACAAATATTTTCCTCCAAAAATAAAGGAAATTTATTTTACTTTTCTTTCTTTTGTACACTCTTCTCTCATTACTTTCTTGGATCCCCTTTATTTTTGTTGTTTTTCATCACTTTTTTTTACATGCAACTAAATAATYAAAAATTGTTCGCAATTATAAATTAGTTTCAATGAAAATTATTTTACATTAAAAATGTTTTACGCCGAACCAAACATAGCCACGCCAGAGACACCTCACAATATGCTCTAAGTGGCAAGAAGGATTGAACTTTCTTGCCAACATATTAGCAAAACAAGGTGACAATAGGATTCTTCACCAAAAAAAAAAAGGTGACAATAGGATTGAACCTAGTCATTGAGAGCCATGCTATATAACTTTCCGCATTAAGCTAGAAATGCCCTTGTCTCTAGAGATCCGCCACCCAATCATGTTACGGAGTAGTTACATTGGAACTTTGGATGGATGATCTTATTACCGTGCCTAGAACCGTACCCAAAGACACCCTTCCCTTACTTTTTAAAGATTGTGTATGTTGCTGATAACCTTTTTTTTCAAGTTTCAGTCCATGCATTGATGTTTCCTATCAAGGTGCCAAGAAAGTGGAATGTTCAAGATTTCTAGTGCAAAGTATCAAGAATATAATCTATAGTCGATTTGATGGCTTAATTGAAAGGATCCTTGCCTCCTTGGACATGTGTATGGACTCCTTGTCTCCCATAACCACACCCCATTCCTACCCTGACTWATCACAAACATAGCGCATGAAGCCTTTACACTAGCTAGAAATGTGTTATTAGATCATATCAACGCCTGCTGTTGCAAGCATAATAAATCCTATTTTCCATTTGAACGTTGAAGCACTAATCCATAATGCGTCTGTTAATATCTATTAAATATCAGACTTATTTTTATTTTTGTTGGTACTACCTTTGATGCAAATGAAATGCGTGCAATAAAGAAGTATTATTTATGAGACGAAAAATATTTATTTAATTTATTGTATTGAATTAATTCGAAATAAACAAGTATAACTTATCCTTATCCATGTCTGAGGTGTATCTAACAATAATATTCTATCCTCATTGTTGCACCACAAAATTAATGAATTTWGGTCATTCTTTTGGGACAAATATTGCATTAGGACCACTTATAATTCTTAGTGAAGACATAAACGTGATGGGCACACAACCATTAAGAGACGAGCTACTATCTTGGCTTTAACAGYCAAATAGCCCACATTGTAAACACTAGTTAGCTTAGTTGGTTAATGTATTAATTAGTAAATGGTACCCAAGATTTGAAATCATAACTGGTGTACATCATTTGCCTATATCGTGGATCTCTTCATGCCACACCACACAACAAACCATGAAACATATTTGTTTTTTGATATGTCCATTGGTTTTGTAGTTCATGAAGCGCAAATTGCATATGTTTTAGCAATCATGTAGCACACCCGACTTTAATAGTGAAAATCTAAAACCCAATATGTGAGAACCCACTACTCTTCCTATTTATCCTTGGCATAACTTTAGATGTTAATACCTGAGATACATGGAAATTGTTGTATGTTTAAACGTAGTTGCGTTATCATTCCTTAATTGGTTTACTATATTGTATACCTATGTACTATGGAAGCTGAATGAAAAAACTTTGTCAAAAGAACTGTATCACTATCACCTATAATGAGGTAAGTCAAGTGTTATGGTTATAAATGTCCACATATTAGCTCATGAACTCCCATTTATGAATAACAGTTTATAATGATTTTTCTTTATTTTGTTGGTTTCAAAAATATGAGTGGAGAACCAAAGTATGCATTCCAACAAGAACCATGATCTTAATATCGACCGGTTGACCTAATGTTTGAACCAAATAAGAGTTTACACCCTTACCTTCTTAAGGAATCACGGTAGGAGAGTGTAGAAGCTAAAACAAACAAAAAAAATCCGAAAAGATCAAACAATGCATGAAAATTAGAAAAAACAAAGTCAAGTAATCATGAGCTAATACTAACAAAGATAGCATTTTATAAAATTTTCGTTTTATTTTAATTAAAAAAAAGGCAGTGAATGAATGAGACGGTTGCCCCTCATCACGTGGGCCCAATAACACGTAGGTTGAAAACCTCCTAACCTCCATTTATCCTTCTTTCCTTAGTTTCTTCCCTTCCTCTCTTTCTCTCTCTCTCTCTCTCTCTCACATCACGTTCTACCTCTTCTCCATCCTCTCTCTATCTCTTCTGCTCTTCATAACACACACTTCACTACTTCTTCCAATAATATACGGTGTTGCTATTGTTGTTGTTTTTCATCATTTCTACTACTTGTACCAGTGAAGTAATAAAGCTAGTTTAGTAGGCAGTAGTGGTATAATTAGCAATGTTTGAGGTGGTTCAAATGTAAAAGTTGGAGAAGATCTGGGGTTGGTTGCAAAAGAAGGAAGCTTTTATGTGGGTCAAGAAGATATGTGGTTTGCCAGAGGCAAGAAGAATCAATCACCACTTTTCGCGACACTCGGAATTATGATGATGCTCAGCATCGTCGTCATCATCTTCATGCTCCTATGTGAATGTCAACCAGTGGGGGCAATACGGTCATTCCCCCTCCATGAAGAAGATAACAACAGCAAATTGTTCTCAAAGTATTTCAACTCAACTCCATCAATCTCGTTTAACAGCTCTAGTACAGTAGATGATAGCAAGAGAAAAGTCCCCAGTTGCCCGGACCCTCTCCACAATTAACCAACAAGTATGTTTTGCTTTTCTTAAATTTTTTGTTATGGGGTAATTCAATGATCTGATGAAATATCCAAAATACCCACGGTTTTCTTGGTGCTCTTTTGGGTGAGTTTAGGGAGAAAACCGAGGCTATTTTGGTCCCTTACAAAAACAATTATTATTATTATTATTTTCATTATTATGATGTATTTTTTGGATCTCATCATGAAAAGATTATTATCAAGAAGAATGGACAAATGTTGTTGATGTTTGTATAGAGAAGGTGAATATTGGTATTGTTTTGTAGTGATATTGTGTTGCAGTTGCATGTGCATTTTCTTTCAATCTCGTGTTTCGTTTTAGTGTCATTCATGAATGAGATTTGATTTATTTTCATATTGAAAGCTACTACTACTACTAGTATATTACCCTTGTGAAATGAAAACTGATGAAATATAATGCCTTTTTTAAATTTTAATTTTAATTTTAATTTTAATTTTAATTTTAGGATATAGTAAGAATCATGAGTGAATATTATGGTTTGTACTGGAGATACTGTACTAGTACGAAATCTGAGATAAAAGTTGCACTGTATGATAACGTGTGTATTTATAGAAAATCAAAGTACAAAATCTTTTGTTTTAGCTTTTTATCCGGATGTTTGATTGTTCAACTGTTCTTGAAAAGCTGGAATCCGATTTTACGTGGCAGAATGTAATTTCATTTAGTTCGGTGTTAATTGTAATTATTTTAATCATACTTTGTGTCAGATTACAGAAATACTAAGTAGAACCATGTATTTTACGGAGTACTAATTAGTTTTGTTATTACTATTATTGTTGTTAAATGGTGTTTATTGATAGTTCGGTTGAGGTGATGGACTGATGGTTGTCACTCCTTGTGAGTCATTGTGACTCGCAGACCTCTAAACATAATTTACATGTATTGTCACATCGCGACTTTGTAAGTATATGATTGTAAATGACTATTTTGCACTTATTTGAATGTAGCTCACTTGGTTTCACTTTCATTACAACTCTTTGGGAAATTCCTAAACAATCTCAACAATAGATATATGTATTTCAATGTCATTCTTGTAAATAACATGAAAATCTGCTGTTGAATTGCTGTGGTATAAAATATTATTCTGGAAAACTATTTTGGTTCACAGAGTACATGGTTTGGTTTGTAAACAATTATATCAAAATACTCCGTTATAATGTAGGTCAATTAACTTTGAGATATTGCGTACGGAGTACAATATTTTTCTTCCAAAATGAATGAGAATTGTTTTTCTTTCCTGTCATTTTACTTGTTCGGTGTGTAAAATCAGAAAATGGAAAACTATTTCTGAATTATTATTATTATTATTATTATTATTTTGAAAATCATTTTACTGTTCAATACAATTAAATTTAAATTATTAAAACAATGTAATGCAGAAATTAGACATGTAAAATTTGAAATTGTGGGTTCAATTGTAGTAATTGTAATAGGACAGTAAATTTGGATTTGGCTAAAATGTTTGACGTAGAGAAGAAAAGTTGTATTCCATAGTTTATAATAGATCGAACTTAGGCAAGTTCTATGTAAGTAGGAATGTTAAATGCAGCAATGGGCTGCATGTTCAATGCAATACACGTTTTTGTGCTAAAATTAATCAAGAATATGACAAAATCATACTGATATTAATAAAATTGAATCAAGGATATGATAAAATGAATCAATATATAACAAAATCACACTATGATTTATTAAAAAAAAACATGGGTCCAATTTTTTTGTTTTCACGTGAGATGTGACTCATTTATTTTGTCTTCACACAAACGTAAAATAACTAGGCTGCATGTATCATGACTCAATAATTTATAATGTATCATGAGTCCGGAGTAAATGATGAGATGGTGGTTCTTTGTTTTGTGGTTATATTTCATGAATTCATTCTCTCTTTCCCCTTGAAAGCCTCGACGTTAGAGGGAGGGAATAAAACTAGCAGCGATGATGCCATGATGCTCACGGAGGTCTGCTCAAATTGATTCTTCCAGGACAAAGTGGGGCTCCTTTTTTTTAGTTTTTATCCCAACTACTAAATAATGCATACAATTATTTTTGTATTGCATAACAAATTAGCAACATTTATTATTGACGTGTTCGGCACTAGTAGGAATTCAAATCAGAAGTTCTTGTATGCATCAGATGCATAATGAATTTATTGTGCACTAAACATGTATAGTAATCATTTTAGTCTATATAATAATTCATTATTTATTTTACACTAATATAAGGATAAATAATAAGGGTCATTATATTGTTCAAAAAGATCTCTCTAATTTGGTGCATAATAAATATATGGTGTACCTTATGCACTTACGACTTTGAATTAAGTACTATACTACTATCAAAGTTCTTTATACTTCAAGCATGTGGCTGTAAAATGTTATGCATTATCCAGCGCTCATATCATCAAATCCTACAAAAATATACTATTTCCATAACATAAAATTTGCAACATTATTTTATATTTGGGAGTAATGGAAAACTTGCAACAATTGTACAAGTTTCTTCATTTGGTAAATTATTAATGGAAAAATTACCGTATTTTTGGGATCATTTTTGCTAATTGTTTTGTCCCTTTCTTACCATATTATTTTCTCTTTTTATTTTTTGGAACCACTTCACTAATTCACTGCCTAACTTATAATTAACTTATTTTGTAATGAGAGAAGTGTTAATACAATTGTTACATTTATTTGGTTACAAAGGAGTACTTCATATGTTCTCAAATATTTACATCCAACGGTTGTACCACAAAAATTAAGGAGAGAAAAAAAATATCAGAGTGAACCCCAAAAGATGAATTAAGGAGTAATAAACAAAAAACAGAAAAATGCTCATTGAGGAAGAAAGATTAGGACTTGATAAGGAAGATCCGCATGTAAGTGAGGTATTAGTCAGTGGCAGACCCACGGAAGAACAAGGGGGGGACCACTGTCCCCCCATTTTCTCGAATAAAAAAAAGAGAAAAAATATACCAAAGAGACCGATTGTTTAGAATAACCGATTTCTAAAGTCTTAAAAGAGATCAATTTTCTCCAAAACAGGTTTCTTTACCTTCTGTGTATTGAAATAAAGCCTTTAAGAGACCGGTTTTTATTCTTAACAGGTTTCTTTTCTTYTTTGGGTATGAAAAGTAAAGAGGTAAAGAAACCAGTCATTAAAAATTTTGATTTCTTATATGATCTAAGAGATCGCTGTTTTTAATGACAGGTTTCTTTTCCCTTTTCAATTATTGAGTATAAGTAGCAAAGAAAAAGGTTATTAAGAAATTCTAAGTTCTTAGAACAAGTAGAAACACTGGATAAAATAAAATCACAAATTAAGAATAGACGCAATGATTGTGAAATCGATTTTTATAAATTGTGTACCCGCTTTTTTATAAATAAGTTTATATTGAATTATCTAAATTGTCACCCCATCGACAAATTTCTGGGTCCGCCACTGGTATTAGTTGTAATTTATGGTTGGAGATCATTTACTGAAAAAGAAAGGAAAAATATCAATGGTAACCTCCAATTTTTACGAATTTCTAGTGGTAACTTCCATTTTWTTTAATCCTACAAATAACTCTGAACTCTCATGGTTATACCAAATGTGACTTTAGTTGCGTATTTCCGTTAACTAAATGTTAAATCTAAACTATAATRAATAATTAATACTTGTAATTTTATTTTTTTAAAATAAAATAAAATTGTCAACTCTTCTCCCACCCATCAACACTAACCACCACCCCATCACAACCACCAACACCGTGCCTCCCACACAACCATTAGCAACACCCAACACAACCACCAACATGCGGCCACGCAACCACACATCGCAACCACCAACAACATGCAACCACGCAACCCAGCTCAAACCCATGCCCAAACCAACACAACCACGAACCCAAAACCCACGCCTAAACCCTCCCAGACGTCCAATCCACGTCCAATTAAGGTTTCGGTTTGCAATTCTAGAAGTGACTCGAATTAGGGTGGTGTGCAAATTGAGGCGGCTCGAATCAAGGTGGTGCGCTTCTAGAGATAGCTCGAAATAGGATTAGGATGATGTTGGCGGTGGTGCAAATGGTAGTGGTATGTTGTTGGGTTGATTTTGGCAATGGTGCGAAGTGATCACTAGTAGAAAAATCATCAAAAGRTGGYGTTATTTAGGGGGTCAAAAGCTGGGGTTTTTAACCCCAGCTTTTGAGCTTGCAGCTTTTGACAAAAGCTGGGGTTAAAATAARCCCAACTTTTGTGAAGTCAAAAGTTGGGGTTTTAGCTAAAACCCTAGCTTTTGATTATTTTTTTTTWAAAAAAATATTGCAATTTTATATAACATGCTATATTTTTATATATAAAAACCTGCTATATTTAAATATATAAAAACCTTCTATATTACCAATTAGTGTTACAATGAAAATTTACACTATTATGTTCACACAAAAAAAATTACATTCTAAACTTTAATCCAATCCAGACCAGTACTCAGTCACTCAAAACAAAAAATTGGAACTAATATAAAAACTACGTCCCTGCCCCTATACGTAGTTGTTGTTGCTATCTCTGCTGCTGCTACTGCATACCATGCTGCTGGATGCCCATGTAGTTGCACATGTAGTTTTGCTATTATGCAGAACACAAGCATTGTAATAGGATTAGCCTTATACTTGTAAAGGGATTAAAAACTGAGTAGAAGAACTGGGACAGCCAATGACATGAGTAGGAACCACAAGTTCTTGGGGCTAAAATTGAGAACCAGACTAGTAATAATAATAATAGTAATAATAGTAATCTCATGAAAAGCAAGCAAAATAATAGTAAATGCATATGAGAAATGATCATCTCACTCAAGGTCGATATTAAACTATATCACTACATATAGCAAGATAAAATGCAGGAAGTTATTTGGCATGTTCATCAAAGCAGAAAGAATCGTAAACTTTTCTTACACTAGCTTCCATCCAGATTCTCGATAACAGCATGCAATCGTCGATATGCTCATGGTGACAAATGCAAATCCTCGCTTTTTCCTGTCTGTCTATTATACAGACCTGTAAACATTGTACTTTTGTGAGACATTAGAGATGATAATCATCATCTTAAATGAGCTCAAAGGATCACTATGCTTGGTAGATGCATACAAGAACTTATTGTAAATTCTTTGATCCAATTCTATCCCTTCATAGCTATTATTGGAATGAAACCAAAGTGGTATCAAAATGTATTATTTTACTATACAAACAAGCATGGGTTTTATTGATTCTAAACCCATACCTCATTCTAAGAACATGTAACTTATAAAGTCGATTAATTACACTAACGAGGGTTTGTTTAGAAGGTAAAGAATGACAATACGAGGGTGTTTGGTTTAAAAATTTTGGTGTAGGAAAAAGATCAATTAAATATTTCCATTTCTAAGTGTTTGTATTTACTGTAACCTATAAGTAACAAATATTGTTTTGAAAGAGTAATACAATCCCTTAATTGTTACTTGGTCAAACTAATGAAACAAATTGCATTTAAATTTTCAATCACAAACATCTGAATTGTTTCATTCTTTTCAATCACAAACATCTCAATGTTTTCATTCCAATCGTATACTAAATGAATATTTAAGGTAACACTTTTTGTTACTCTTTCTTATCCAAATCTTTTCATTATTTCATTGACGTCATATCAAACGTCTCTATTAATTATGGGATAAAAGCCTTTGATCTCATCAAAGTAGTACTTGAAAAGGTAGTGTTACAATTGAAATCTTTCACTGAGTCATTCAGTTAATCAGTTTCCATCTTCATAGTATCTTACCATCATATACCAAACAAATGGCCCTTAATTGTCACAACCTATAATAATTAATTAACTGCTATGATTTTAAGCATTCTTAAATGGCTTTAAAAAACAAGTTGATCAAGAAAGTAAAAAAGAAATCATACCTCAACAATTCAGGGGTCATGCTGCTGAACAATACAAGGAATTGTAACTTGTACAACCAATTTGGATATCAGTGTTAAAGTAAATGCAAAAATAATTTTTCAGAAAGAAAAGGAATTGTAACTTGTAAAATAGAATAGAATGAAGTAAAAAGGCTAACCGAATTTCTACTTCAATAGACATTTTACTGACAATTTTGAGAGCCTGCAAAACCAAGGCTGATTCTTTGGTTAGCAAAAGTAAAACCTATTTCTCCAAGAAATAAGCATAATAATGAAAAATGAAACAAAACCCGAAATATAATGTAACTTATGAAAGTCGAATTGATCAATACTCTAAAATTCGTGCAAAAATGCAAAGAAATTCAAATGGAGAAAATCTGCAACTTGCTGATTGCATTAGAATGTGAATTATGCAGCAAATTCGGCATTCTTCATTAAAAGAATGATTGCATGAACACTCAAGAACCCATTAAACTACTAAAAAAAGGTACCAATTTTTTACCCATTAATCATCACAAAATCGACCAAAAATTCGCATAAAAAACGTCAGAAATCCAACCTAGGGATTCGTCACAATTCAAACTGTAATTTCTGCAAATTCAACTAAAATTCATCAAATCGACTTTAATTTTCCCACATATTCAACCTAAACTTGAAACACAATTGCAACAAAATTCAAGGCAGATCTACACAAAATCCAACGAAATCATGAATTTCAACAAATCCAAAACAAAATTACAAATACATAAGCAATTCTACACAAAAATGCGAGGAAAAAGAGGAGAGAAGAAGAATACTTTATAAAATCGAAACCTTAACAATGGGATTAAGAACAACCACAACGTAGCAACCTCCCGGAAAAGAAGACGGTGTCGATTGGGGCGGCAACGCAACAATAGCAGCAGTTCAGCACGCAAGAGATCGGAGAAAGAGAGAGAGAAAGAGACGTCGTTGCCGAGAAAGCGGTGAAAGAGGAAAGAGCAGTGAATAAGAGGTGAAGGTTAGAGGAGAGAGATTAGGGGATTTTATTTTGGTCGTGACTCGTGAGTGAAATTTAGATGGGTTTGTTTTATTAAGTTTTTTTTTAATATAGTCAAAAGCTGGGTTTTTTTGAAAAAACCCCAGCTTTTGTGATTTTCCCAATATTTTGGCCTCTAAGATGGGTCAAATGCTGGGGTTATTTAAAAAACCCCAGCTTTTGAGCTGTAGCTTTTGTCTATTTTTCTACTAGTGGATGTAGTGGTGTTTGAATGTTGTGCGTATACCGAATGAATGTTGAATGATGGTGCGAACTAAATGTTGTAGTGGTGTTTGAATGATGAATGAATGATGATGGGTGATGAATGGATGTGAATCAACGATGAAAGAATGCGAATGTATGAATGAGGGTGAGAGGGTGTAAGTGGGGTGAGGTAGTGGGATAGGGGGTTGAGTTAATTTTTAACCAAGGTTGTAAAACTAACCTATATTTAACGGCCAAATCATATAATTTAATGGAAAAAACATTAATAAAGTTACATTTGGTAGAATCATGAGAGTTCAGAGTTTTTTGTGGGATTAAAAAAAATTGAAAGTTACCACTGGAAATTCGTAAAAATTGAAGGCCGCTATTGAGAATTTCCCTAAAAGAAAAGGATGCAAGTATTCTACAATTTTCTAAATAGAAAAGGGATGCAAGTAAAAGAGAACGGATGAAGTATTTACTAATGTCAGAAATATGACTTTATGTGATATGATAGACAAGCAAAATATATCAATATATTCATTCCTTTTACATTTCTTGTGTTATGAAGATCGTATATATGAGATTGCTCAATAGTACCATGCAATGCATTATTACTACGTAAAAACTTATGATTATACAACTATATATGCACTTATTAATAATTTCAAATACAACGCCATATTATCATTGCCATTTCAACCGATGAAGATTTGTTCTACTACTATTTTGTTTTTATACGGTAAGGTACACAAGAAACTTCAATTGGAATTAAACCCTAAATTAAATTTTAAACTTCATATCAAATTAATTGGTAAGAATTTAATTGTGGAAGCATAACTAAATTCATGAGTATTGTGTTGTATTCGAATCACCTTCAGGGTTGCGTCTTCCAATAATATTTACAAACACCAGGGTTAGCTCTCTATTGATGGGATGATATGAGAGACTAATGTTTTTGTGCTATTGGGGACCATAACCCTTTGATGTCTATTTATAATTTAATTCTTTCCTAATCCGTCATGAATTAGAAAAGGCCCAACGATCTCTACACATATAAGACTAAACCCACACTAATAAAAGATGTAAACAACCCTATAACATTCACTTTATTGGATCACTTTAATWTGGGTAAAACTAAATAATAACACATAATACAATTATAACTATATTGCACAGGTAATTATATTTAGGTCCATAATATTTCCAACCCCCACTCCTATCCATTTTCAAGATACCAATTAAACATTGAAGAGCTCTTGGGGAGGTAAGAATTGAACATCTGGCCTTTGGGGCCTAGAGGGAATGCTACCCAATMACATGTTTATATCTCATGCTACTACGAGTATGTTCTTTTAAATATATCTGAACTTATCTTAACTTAATGATATTTATTTGAATTTATAAATATTTATCTGAACTTATCTTATCTTATTGCCTACCTACATGATATTTTCAACTACTCGACTTCTAAAGTATAATACTTTAATGTTCATACATCTTATCTCTCTCATTGTCTTGTAGAGGAACGAAAATATGTTTCTATTATTAGAGACCTAATTAAAGATTCCATTAATAGTGCGTGGGGCGTTTGGTTTACATGTTCATGGAATGAGGTATGAGTTTAGAATCAATATATTA
>SNQN01012406.1:0-10410 GCA_008642245.1 Bassia scoparia
TGTATACGCGATTTCAGGCGAATGATTCATTGCGCTTGTGTTTTTTCATGAACTAACAATTGTCTTTATTTGGTCTTCATGTAGGCGATTGCAAGGAAGGATTCCGTTTCGTTCGTATTTAGCAATCTAGTCCTTGAACTGTGTTTTGATTTGCTCAGATTTAGGGTAAGATGAGTTTTGTATACTTGAAGTTCCATATACTGTCATATTGTCATTGGTACTTGGTGTGAGGTGGGATTTGTGTATTAGTTCGTATGATCTGTTGGTAGTCTAGACGATCAAGACGGCAATATTGTGGGTGGAATCACATTAAGGTCAGATTAAGCTATGGACAACCGGCTGCTTTAGTTTAGGTCACCGTTTATAACATGCCATTAATACAAAGAGTGGTCAAATTTCTAGTTAGGGTAGTCTCTTATGTCAGATAGATAGGAAACATACTCACTTAGTAAAGGCTTTAGGGGATGTGTTCAATTATGGCGCGTTGTCGGTATAGAGTAGCTGAAAGCGAAATGTTAAGATGTCGCATGGTATACACTGCCAAGATGAAGGTCGTGTATTAGAGATGAGACTTACAATGAACCGATGGAGAATAGGAGGTCACACGCAGGCCAGGAGAGATGGCTGATAGCAGCATTGGGATCGTTATGTATAAGCGTGTGGTAACGGATTGTGTGAGGGTGTTTGTAAGAGGCCTGGATGTGGACGTCACGGTGAGGTCACTTGGTACCATGTCGAGCTGAACAGGATACCAGTATAGGATTGTACTGTAGATCTTAGAGTTACGCTGGTGCAGCGGGCCGCCAGTTTATGGCATCGACTCAGACGTTGCAGTTGCGGGCGTCCGAGTATTGAGACGATAGACTCCACGTGTTCTAGACGCTCAAATCACAATCGGCGGTGCGAGAGCACCTTACTCGATCCAGACAACTGACAGGCGGAATATTAGCGACACTCTATCAAGGCAGAGGGCAAGGTACGCGTGAGGCAGATATGCTGTGGTTCTACAAAGCCCAGGCACGCAAGAAGCACCGGGATTGTCGAGAGATGCTAGTGTTGACTCGTAGAAGGACCGCCGCGGCCGCGTGAGATGAACGACGAGGGCAGCGATGACCGCAGCGTATACCAAGGCTAGGCCAATCTAACGCCTTAGTCTATGATGTGGCCTTCAGGGTGGAGAGAAGGCGTCGTGGATTTGATTTGAGTGAGGACCCAAATTCCGCAACATGGCATCACGGTGTCTGGCGCACTTGCTCCAGACTGTACACAGATCGACTTAGCTCGCGTAGTTTCGTCTCATAAGCACCTATTAGACACATATGAAGTATGCGCGTCTTAAGCATAGGTCAGGCTTAAGAAAGAGAAAGTGTGAACAATGTTAGTCAAATCCTAGCACCACAAGACACAAATGAGGGCTCACGACCTCCGGCGACAATGTGCGGGAGCTCACGAGCTCTTGCCTAGGCGAGTCGCAAGAGATAGACTTTAGGGGAGTGTAGCTGGGTAGCAGGCTCGGGTAACGATTCGGCGTGTAGGAGAGAGTATAACAATGTGGTTGTGATTGTGTGCGGAAGGGTTTCCTGAAGCGCACAACAATGAGCATCAGGGAGTCAAACATTTCACTTTCATAATTGTAGACATTCAGTCACAGTGAACGGAGGAGCTCAAGCTTCCCTCCTATACTTATGATGCCTCGAACGTCGTTCAGAACGCGCGTTCAGCGCGCGATTCAGGGCAGGAACAAGCGTTTATTCTGGTGATACGCGTGAGATGGCATGACGGGTCTGTGTATTGTCGGGATACCTGTATGTTGAGGAATGTATTTTTCGTCGTTGTGTGTCGTGAGCTATTGATTATTGTGAATTGAAGGACTGTGCAAGCCATTGAGAGTTGAAGAGTCCCTGGGTTTCGGATTAATCCGCAACGATATGTGTCGAGTGAAGAGGCTGCATCTTTGCGGCTTCTAACGATCGCCACGACCATACAATTAGCTCATTGCATATACGGAGGCCGTCAGTCATACTCTTCGCCAATCACATGAAGGTGAAGCGATCAAGAAAAAACAGGTCAAGAGGTTATAATGTGGCTAGAAGGATAAAGAGAAATGGGAATGGTCCTCGAAGTGGGTTATCCAGGGGCAAATGTAAACCAAGAAAATCAAAGTGTCCAAAGAGAAATATTTTGTATCTCCTAGAAATCGAGATGAGGCCAAACGACTAGCGACTGAATGGTGTGCTCATGATGTCGTATCAACCCAGTGATAAGGACTATAGCTGCAATAGAAGAGTCTTGGAGAGCCGTTGGCGTGAATGCACAGAGCGGTCGTAAGTTCAAGGTGCTAAGGTCCTCCGATTTAGCGTGTTACCAGAATTTCGGAGTAGCTGTAGGGGGCGTTCGAGACAAACAGATCTCTCACGGATGGGTATATGCAGATCCGAATATCGTCATGGTGTAGAGCGTCGCTTATCTCACATAGGCTCTCCTCGGCTGCGGCCTGATACTAGAGGCATCGGCGACGAACCAAGAGACGCAGAAACGAGAGATACACAGTGCAACATGATCTCAATGGTGCCGCACTTTTAGGCATGAGGTGGTGAGAACCGACCGCTCCGCTCTCCGCCAGTATTGAAAGTGTGGTGACCCCATTCAAAGGAGAACGGCATCACTCCCAAACGGTATACAGCTCTCTAAGACTGCTCATCAGGATCGAGCGGACATGAACCAATAATTGCGGAGAAAAAGCTTAGCACTCAGAATGCGCCTTGGCAAGGCAGCGAGTAGAGATTCAACATCACATGCCAGCCGAGTGCTTAAGATAGCATCGGGCAGGTGAACGCAACTCTAAGGAGAGAGGCAAGTACGAGGATGAGTATGTAAGGGTTTGTATTGCCCTAATCAAATGCTTACAATAAAGAGTAAAGGAAAGGTCTCACCAAGGCGCGCCCGGAATACACGTGAATGGTCATCAGTTCCATCATCACCGCTTTCGCATCGTAAGATGCGAATCAGCAGGGCTGCGAATCGCAAGAATACCGGATGCCAGGAAACCAACATGCAAACAGAGTCGTTTCATACAAATCGATAGGAGAATACAACGGTGCTGCTCAATCAAGTGCTCGATCGCAGTTCAAAGAATACGATGAAACTGCAACGACGAGGACTCTAGCCTGAGAACCAATTCAAGGAAGACTGGTGATAGAGAGAACGAGGCAAGCATATGATACGGAACGAAGCCGAAAGGCGAGGAATCGCCTCCGCCCTCCTGCCCTCCTAACTTCTCGTTCTTTTGCCCATAAATTTTGAAAACAATTATAGCACAATCCGCCCCCCCAACTGGAGATAAGGCACCGACTCGGTGCAGACGAGGGAGGGTGGGGCGAAGAGCTTCGGGAAACAGGTTTGTCGAGCTGAGAGGGGTCGGGCTTCAATACGCGGGGTTGGGTCATGGCATTGGTTCATGTTCCAAGTCGCCGAGCAGTGATCCTAGAGTAAGGGTGAGACGGACTGGAGTCCTAGACGGTGACGCGGCGCACAGGGACGGAGCGGTGGGGCACTCCGACAACCGATGTAGGGAATTGTAAGCGCGGGAGAACCCGGGAGGGTGGGTCCGTATGATGAGATTAGGTAGACTACCGCACAGGTGAGATGCACTAGGATCAGGCCGTGCGCTGGGGTGATGGTGATAGGGCGTGAGCTGTAGTCAAGGACTCCTAGGTGGTGCGCTAGAGAGGATGAGTAAGATTCAATGCGAGAGGATAGGGAGCGACGTAAAGCTGGAAGATCCGGACCACGCCAATAGCGGGGTGAGGGTGGCACCCACTTCCATTTCCAAATTGTAGGGACAGGCCAGTCTTTGGGGGGCGTGGATGAGTAGGGGTAGCGATCACCAGCGTAGGGTTGCAAAGTAATAGCTGCCGGACCTGCGTGATCTGCTACCTTGGGTGAGTTGTGGCATTGTGTGACCATGTCGTCTGTGATTCGAAACGCAAAAGGCGGCTGGAGGTGGAGGTAGGAATTAGCATGTCAGCAGGAGTGATTGGTTGACAGCTGAGAGAGCGCGATGCTGAAGTGTAACCTTCGTCCAATTTGCCCAAGGCGACGAGGTTTGAAATCGTCCAAGAAGACTGTAACCAAATATATAGAAGATACAGTAAAAAACGCTTACCTCGGGCCCACTCATGGTTGAGAAGGGGTGCCCGGGTGTCTCTGATTCCGTCTGGATTGAAGGTCAGATCACGCCTCGAGCGTTGCTCGAAGGTCGCACGCAGTATGTGTACGCTGAGCGTTCACCTTAGCGAGAGGTGGTTGGCAAGTTGAGTCTGTGAGAGGGATTTCTTTTGTAGCTACGGGCGGTCGGCGTGGTGTCCTTGTGGCTAGCTTCGCCCGGGGGTTTACATATCATTGGGGCTCAGAAGGTGCGTGCGGGGACCAGCCCATGCAGTTGTTGCAAAACATCAACTGGAGCGGTAGGTGGACGAAGGAGTCAAGGAATTAGAGTAGGGCACAGCGGCGAGACCGATCCATCATTGTCTTTCAAACTTTCCAAACGGAGCTCCGGTTGGTCAGCATTCTTTATGGTGTCGTTCGTGGCGTTAGGTGGGTGCGGCAGCCAGCCTGGTGAGTGTAAACGCGTGTCCTGCACTCGATGAGCTTACTGAGGGAGTCTTTCTTGCGTCTCAAACGGCTCATACTGCGAAATAGTCCAGAAGGATGCGTGCGGCCTGGAAGCTAACTTGTAAGCTAACCATGTCCCAAGCCTCCGAAGATGATGCTCCCAACTCTTGACCGCTTGACCCCTTTTCGGCAAATAGAAAGGCCGAGGTTTGATGCTTCCTCTCCTTGTCTTCATCAGGGAATGCTTGGGCCTTCGCCGCTCTCCAGAGAAGGTAGAGCTCGGGAGTGGATCTTCCCAAGCTCCCCTCTGGAGAAGAAAAGAGTAGAAAGGTCGAGGGCCGCTGTTGAGAGGGACAATGGTATAGAGCGCAAGGGTCGGGATTCGTGCGAATCGCTTCGCCGAGTGCGCCTCAGTTAGAGGAACTGAGGTGAATACGCGAGGAAGTAATTCAATGGGCTGCATTGTCGCACCCTCTTCTCAGATGATTCGTATGCTGGTCCACGAGCCGGAATTACAGAGGTGAGAACCGAGATGGAACGCCGTACGATCCCCGCCTCTGCTCGAGTGTCATCACTTCAGGGACAGAGTCGGAGCTTACTCGCCTGTGAAATCGAGAAACTCACCTGGCATCTGACGAGAGGGTCAAAGCCAAAGAGTCGCAGCTTATATGAAACGCGCCTCTCAGCGGGTGTGAGAGTATGGCTAGTGCGCGTTGAACTGCGATATTGGCAGCGATGGATGTGATAGCGCTGAAAGTAACTGACCGGGAAGCGGGAATTACGTATACGCCATTGTTGCGGGACATGGTAAAATGAGTCGACGCCAATTGTATACTACCGAGGTGACAAAAGTGTGCGAGATAGTATCGAGGATGCGGATAGGTTGAGTTGGGGGGTGCTAGACTGAGGGATCTGGATGAGCGTCTGTGGGATGGGAGAGTTGCCCTCTAATCGCGATTGATGCACTGGCCTACCCATGATCTATTAATGCGATTCCGATTCTCCATAGGTCCGATGACACAAATAGATGTGATGCTTGCTGCACATCAATTGTCAATTCCACGAGCTTGGCAAGTTCTTGGGTCGTAGAACTAGGGTGGGTGTCATATCCGGCGCAGGAGTTTGGTTGTATAGCGGGTAATCTTGTGTATTGCTTGTTCTGTCTCGGAATTGGGGAGTGTAAGGCATTGGGGGGCGTACCCCTCTCGAGCGAGGTATTGCCTTTGGGCGCTGTTCTTTCCGATAATTTCCGCGTAGAGAAAACAGATAGAGACATTAGCACATTGGGATTGATGGGCGAGAACTTCGAAACGACATGCTCACACTTGAGCGTGGTTGTGGCTACTCTAAAAGAAAACAAACTATTCCCCAAAAGATGCACCAAATAAAGTGAAAACAACGTGTGGAGTGAGCCTCACGATCGCACCAAAAATGATACAGAAGAGGTAAATAGAGATGATCATGCCGACTGCTCAGCACTTTGGGGGTGGTACCGCACACAAATGGCTTCTCAGCCTCAAAAAAGCTTTGAACCCAAACAACTCTCTGTACTTCTCCGCCAAGCCAAAACAACATGCTTAATATAGCGATCGCAAGTAGCAAAACATAACCAAGCCAAAAAATGCCAAAAATAATGTCTGAGGCTAAGAACAAATAAACCCAAGACTAAGGCAAGTGATCAAGGTCAATTGAAGCACTAAGTGAATTGAAACTGAAGCAAACAGTAAAAAAGAATGATCAAAGGCAAAGGGCAAGGAGTAGGGGCTTTTTTTTTGAGGTTCATGCTCAACAATTCAAGTGCTAGGATCAAATAAGCAAAGCAAGTTTATCATCAAAGAAAAACAAGCTCAAAAACATCAAAGCACTTGAATCATAAACACCCAAACTCAACAACCTTCAACACTAGTAGTAGATTCAAACATACATTCATGCCCATTCAAACATTTAACAACATAAATCATGAACAATTTCAACAATAAAGCAAAATTAAGCATGAAATACACCATTAATCTTTAAACAAGCATAAATAAGGAGATTGAAACCATTACCAAGTGACTGTGAGCAAGAAAAATGAAACCCTAGGAGGGAGAAAAGCCAAAAACGCCCCCTAATACCAGCAAGACCCACGCAAAATGAGAGAGGAGAGAGAGTAGCTTGAGCTTTTGAGGAAATTTTGGTTGATTTTGGTGAGAAATTGAAGTGAAAATAGAGGTTTTTAGAGACAAGTAAGATGGGTAATGGAGGAAAGTAAGAGGGGTTAGTAGTTTGGAAGGGATGATGTTTTGAAATGAAGGTAGTGAATGGTGAGTGAGTGCTCGACATTATTTGAGGTAAGTGATGCTTTCTTTTCTTTTTTTTTCTTTTTTTTTTAGCCGAGCAGCCTTGAGCGGACGCTCCACCTAACCCAGAGCGGACGCTCCTCCCTAGAGAGCGGACGCTCCAAAACTTTCAGCCCCTATTGCCACTCTTCCGAGCGGACGCTCCACTCAGGGGAGCGGACGCTCCAAACCTCCATGACTTACTGCCTTGCCCTAGAGGGGACGCTCATGGCAGGAGAGCGGACGCTCCTTACTTCTCATAACGACTCCACTCTCAAAACACCAATTGATTGGCCAAGTGTAGGGCAAAAAGGATAGTGATGGCCATTGAATTAGCCATCCTATGCCTCAAAAAGCCCGAATTTCGAATTGAAAAAGGGGGGACCTATAACGAGCTCTACCCCCCTCACAAAACGAAATTCCTCTGGAGTTTCCATAACCCCCAAACAAGTCGTGGCAAGTCCACAAATAACAAACAAACCAAAAGAGAGAATCACACAAACAACTATTTACGAAGGATACACGGGTTACCTCCCGGAAGCGCTTCTTTAACGTCACTAGCTTGACGCGGGCCCCCCACCACAAGGATGGAGGGCGCGAAGAGTGCTTACTAGTTTAWGGTCCCAAAGCATTTGGACCATCCAAGACAAGTTTTCAAWCACAAGAGGGYTCATCCCTCACAACATCCAACCGCAAACAAGAAGGGTCGGGGATCTCTTCATTGGAGTAGTACTTCTTAATCCTTTGGCCATTGACTTTGAACACATTATCACCTTGTTGAATCTCAAATGATCCATATGGGAACACCTTAGTGATCACATAGGGCCCGGACACTTGGGATTTGAGTTTTCGGCTCTCAATTTAGCCTGAATTGAAAAGAAGGACTTTGTCTCCACTTGAAAGTTACGATCTTTATCCTCCGATCATGCCACTTCTTCGATTGCTCCTTGTAGACCCTCGAACTCTCATAGGCATCATGTCTAAGCTCTTCCAACTCACTTAGCTTGAGAAATCTTGCTTTACCGGCGGCATCCAAATTCATATTCAAGTGCTTCAAAGCCACCAAGCTTTGTATTCCAATTCCACGGTAAGTGACATCCTTTCCCATAGACAAGGCGGTAAGGAGTTGTACCGATCGGAGTCTTGTAAGCCGTCCGGAGAGCCCAAAGGGTATCATCCAACCTCAAGGACCAATCCTTTCGTGATTGATTCACCATCTTCTCTAAAAGGTTCTTGATCTCTCGATTGGAGACCTCGACTTGCCCTTGAGTTTGGGGATGATAGGGCAAGCCTACTCTTTGAGTGTTCCAACTTCTTTAAGAGTGCACGAAAGTGACTCTAAGCAAGTGAAGCCTTCTAATCATATAACCGCGATCGATAGAAATAATTTTCTTGAGAAGCGAACCCATAGGTCATTGGTTGGGGAGCGATTGCCTCATCCTTTGTCACTAATCGACCGCAATGTGAGGTTGCACGAAGACACAAAAGGACCCATGAAATCGATGCCAACACAAACATCAAAGGTAACATGCAAAATGTTTTGGGCATCTCATGCCGCTTGTGATTCCTCCGGTCTTTGGCATCTATCACATCGTTGAAGGAGTGAGTATCCTTATGAATGAAGGCCACCACAACTTGCACTCAAGCACCTTAGCCGCCGTCTTGTCAACACCACCATGACCTCCACTTGGCAAAGAATGCATGTGTCAAGACCCCTTCCACCTCATACTCCGGAAACACCGCCGGAAACAACATCACTAACTTCTTGTAAAGGTAAGGGTCTTCCAAAGAAGGGCCCGATTCCTTGATCATTCTTCTTTTTTGATGAGGATTGAAATCTTGAGGGAATTCCTCCGCACACAAGGAAATTCGCCATGTCGGCGAACCAAGGAATAGTTTTGGAGACAATTTCCATCAAAGTTTCATCCCGGAGTTCYTCATCAATGGGTAGCTCCTTCTCTTCATACATGGGATGCTCAAAGGGCAATCGAGAGAGATGATCGGCCACATAGTATTCACTACCCTTTTTATCCCGAATCTCCACATCAAATTCTTGGAGGAGAAGTACTCATCGGATGAGGCAGAGGTTAGAATCTTTCTTTGCCCATAGGTAATTGATCGCCGTGTGGTCGGTATATACCACCACCTTGTTGCACATCAAATATGGTCTAAACTTGTCAAATGCGAATACAACGGCGAGCATCTCTTTTTCTYTGGTGGTGTAATTCTTTTGAGCTTCATCCAATGTCCTACTAGCATATGCAATCACGTAAAGCTTTTTCTCTTTTCTTTGGCCTAACACTGCTCCCACTGAAAAATCACTCGCATCACACATTAGTTCAAAAGGTAAGTCCCAATCCGGAGCTTGCACTATAGGCGCACTAGTCAAAGCACTTTTCAAAGTCTCAAAAGCCTTAATGCAAGCATCTCCGAATTTGAACTCCCTATCCTTATGAAGAAATTCGATCAAGGGGCGCGCAATAGTAGAGAAATCCTTGATGAACCTACGGTAAAACCCGGCATGTCCAAGAAAGGCCCGGACTCCGATTACCGTAGTGGGTAGGAGAAGCTTCTCTATTGCGGCCACCTGGGCCGGGTCTACTGAAAAGCCCTTGTTGGAGACTTTATGGCCTAGGACTATTCCCTCCTCGTCCATAAAGTGGCATTTTTCCCAATTCAACACAAGATTCGTCTCTTGACACCGTTTCAAAACTCGCTCAAGATTAGCTAGACAATTGTCAAGAGACGAACCACACACACTGAAATCATCCATAAACACCTAAAGAACATCCTCAAGCATATCGAAGAAGATAGCGGACATGCATCTTTGAAAACTGGATGGGGCATTGCATAGTCCGAAGGGCATTCTCCGGTATGCAAATGTCCCAAAAGGGCATGTAAAAGTTGTCTTCTCTTGATCCTCGGGATGGATCGGAATTTGGAAGAATCCCAAATATCCATCGAGGAAACAAAAGTAAGAATGTCCAACTAGCCTCTCCAACATTTAATCCATAAAAGGCAAGGCGTAATGATCTTTCTTCGTGGCTTTATTGAGCCTACGATAATCAATGCACATCCTCCATCCGGTTACCGTCCAGGTGGAGATATCATTCCCCTTGTCATCATTAAAAATGGTCATACCCCCTTTCTTGGGAACGACGTGGACGCGACTTACCCACTTGCTATCGGAGATAGCGTAGATAATCCTCGCCTCACGGAGTTTCAAGATCTCTTTCTTCACAACTTCTTTCATGGTGGGGTTCAGTAGAGGTGGTATGGCCATCATCAAGATGGATCCTATGCATGCACAAACTCGGTCTAATCCCTTTCAAATAGTCGATGCCTTAACCTATTACCCCTTGATACTTTCGCAAAAGTTGTTTCAATTTTTCCAAAGAAGGGTCATCAAGGCTAGCATTGACAATAAAAGGGTAACAACAAGCACTATCAATGAAAGCATACTTGAGTGAAGGGGGAA
>SNQN01012407.1:0-16057 GCA_008642245.1 Bassia scoparia
TGCAGCAATATATTCTACTCAGTGTGGATAAGGTCCACGAATTGCTTCTTAATCCCCATGAAATTAAGCAAGAGCCTAGAAATGTTGCCATACCTATTGCTCATTTCTATCAACTAGGAACCCAGCATAAGCTGCATCTGTGACCAATAGATCATTGTGCACCGTTAGGGTACCACAAAACACAATCTGCTTTCCCACAAGTACCAATATCCTCTTAACAGCTTTCAAATGAATTCCTTTGATTGCCTTTGAAACCTGGCACACAAACCAACAGTGAAAACACAATATCAGGTCTATAGCTTTAGGTAAAAGCAAGATCCTATCATTCCTCTGTACAGTGAGCTTCCACATCTGTTCCCTATAAGATCAGCATCAAGTTTTGTAGATGAGAACAGGTGTGTCATATGCCTTGTCTGTCTCATGCCAAACTTTTCAACAGCTCTTTTAAGTACTTTGTTGTTAATGGATCATGCATTCCATCAACTGTTGCTTTATCTTGCAACCAAGGAAGAACCCTAGTTCTACCCATCATGCTCAGTTTCAAATTTCACCTGCATAAGATTAGCAAAACTCATCACATGGCACCTGATTAGTAGCACCAAACAAAATATCTATCAACCATAAACATGTACTATAAAATTCAAGGGTTCCCCTGGTTCTGATAAACAAGGGTTTTGTTCACTGTTCCCCTTATAATCATTCTTCATCAAGAAGTTGGACAGTCGTTCATACAAGCCTTGGCTTTGCTTCAAACCACATATGCTTGTCCAACTTATACACATTGTTGGGGAAACAGTTTATTCTTCAAAAACCAGGGAGCTGCTCACACATTACCTCTTCTTTCAAGTATCCATTTAGGAAACAGTTCTTCACATCCATCTGAAACAACTTCATATTTCATGAGCCAGGCATAATGCAATTAATATTCTAATAGCCTCTAATCTAGCTACTGGTTCAAAGGTCTCATCATAGTTATCCTTCCTGTTGATTGTTAACCTGCACAACTAAGCCTTGCCTTGTTTCTGACTATTGGTACCTAGATCATCCAATTTGTTTCTGAATACCCATTTGCTAACAATGTACTGTCCTTTTCTTTGTCTAGGTACAAGATGGCCGAACTATCGTTCCTTTGAAACTGATTCAACTCATCTTCATTGCTAGAACCCATCAGGATCAGATAATGCCATTTATAGTTCAGTTGTTCTATGCTAGACAGAAATGAATAGAAACACAAAAGTTTGATAAACCACTTTTCTGTTTTGAATCCCCTTATTTATATTGCTAATATTTGATCAGGGGATAGAAGAACTGTATATTTTAAAAACTTTAGGCAGGATAATCTTTTTGTTGCTTTCCTCATTCATTTGGAACCAGCAGATCTCAATCTCATTCCGTCTTCTGAAGAAACCATAAGGATTTTCAATCATGTGTTTCCCCTTACCTCTCTTTCCTCAAGTTCAGGTTGTAACATGTGTTTTTTTGTGTCTGTTCCCCACTGAACTGACTTACCTGTTCATCTCTGGACAACATTAGACCTGGTTTCCTACCTATCCTCACCATCTTCTCCCTCTAGCTCTCCACCATTGATTTTTCTGGGGACCAGAGGTGAGCCTAGAGTTAGCCTTGCTCATCATTTGGAGAACCAACAGCATGGTTCCTCGGTGAACTTAGAAGTCCAATTATCCTCATTCTGGTGCAACCTGGGAATCTCAAAAGACTGTTTAAAATTCATCAAACACAACATGAACACTCTCCTCAACACAAGTCCTTTTGTTAAAGACTCTATATTGCTTTACTTTGAGAGGAGTAATCCAAGAATATTCCGCTCACACTCCTAGGGTCAAATTTAGTCAACGCTGTTCTCCATTGTTATGTACATTAACACTTTGCATCCAAAATACGAAAGTATGCAATATTGGGTTTCTGTCCTTAGGAGTTCGTAGGAGTCTTCTTCAGTTTGGCCTAATGACATCTCTATTAAGTATTATAGCAACAGTTTTCAACAGCTTCACCCAAACTCTTAGGCGAGAACGACTTTCAGTAAGCATTGTTCTGGCCACTCCATCAAGAGCTTCTATCTTTCTCTCAACAACACCATGTCTGTTGTGACTCTGTTTCTGGGGGGCTGAGAAGTTCTGGACTAATACCATGTTCCCCTGCATAATCAATGAAGTCAACATTTTTAAATTCAGTTACCATCCCCCCCCCTTGATCATGACCTTACCGAGACCAGCTTGTGGGAAAGCTGTTCTCCACCTGTTTTTACCAAGTCACCCATTCATCAAAAGTCTCATCTTTTGTGAAGCATTATTTCACCCAGGTGTACCTTGAAAAGTCATCAACAAAAGACATACATATCTATGCCCCTTCGACTTTAACTCTCATGGGACCGCACAAGTCAATGTGTAAAATCGAAGGGCCTGCTGGTACTCATAACATTTTAGCTTAAAAGGATTTTACCTGTTTCCCTTAACACATTCTGAAACAAACTTTGTCCCTCATACTTGATGTGGATGTCCTATCACCAGCGTCTAGACTTAAGTTTATTCAGAAGTGTAAGGTACGCATGTCCAAATCTCTATAGCAAATCCATTGATTGTTGTCTGAAACAGCTTTCAAACAGATGACTTATTTTGAGGAATTTTATCCAGAATGTAATTAAAACATATGTTTCCTAGTTCCCTCACATATAAGTTACACCTGTTTGTGATGTCAACTAGTGACAAAGGTGACTTGAAAACTCAACTCTATTCCTTTGTCACACAGTTGTGAAATTGCTTCAAAAATTTGTGCAAGCCTTCAACATTAATATACATCATCAATTGCATTGGAAGTGTCTTACCTACCTTACCAAACCGAGTGATGGTTCCTCCAAGGTGACACATTCCTCCATAAAGGCTACTAGTGAGAGAAATTGCTCTTTATCTCCGGACATTGTCTTGAGCATCCACTGTCAAATACCAATAGTAACTTCTCTTCACTTTAGCCTTAAAGAACCAATCAAACATAGTTTTAGGAACCAAATTTCTTGGGCTTCCTTTCCACAACATTTCATCTCAAAATATCTTTTCTTTTCCAGACTAAACTTCACATTTTTCTGTTCTTATTTACACTAATTTTTCTTAGCAGACACTCGTGAATCTTTGTCCATCCTACCACAATGATAGCACACATGAGTCCTTGACCATAATAAACTTACCCTTGGAATTCCCTAATCCATGTGGTTTCTCTGGGAGACAGTCAGTCCTGGCTTCCTCGTTTATTATAACAAGACCAACCTCCCTTGGTTACCTCTTTTGAGTTAAAGTCTCTAAGGTCTCGCTGTGCAGTCAGTAACTTACTCACATGTCTGTAGCTGCTGCATGAATCTTTCCTTCTTGATTCAAGATTCTCAATTAACAAACCATTTTTTCTTTAAGACACAACAACATCACTTTTCAAGGGAGTTGTAAATGAGATTCAAGAAGCAAATCCATAGACATGTTAGTATTACTGGCTGTTTTCCCTCTTTTCAATTTATGAATCTCAGCAGAAGGTCACCACAGCTTTCCATCATATTCATCATTATCCACTGATCTCTCACTAGTGTTTATGCGGGGAACATCATAATGTGCAAGCTTTGAGTAAAGCCATTCTCTTGGTGAAGTCTCTAAGTTGCTAGCAGTATTTCAAGCTTTCAACGAGAAGTTTTGCTACAAAAGGTTGCTTTCCTCTAGCTACTTGAAAAATCAACGCGACTCACTTGAAGTTGATAAGTCCTCTAGGGAACCAGGAGATCAGGATCTTCTTCACCATCAACTGGATAGTTAGGTGTTGGAAGATCTGCCTTTCCAGTTCCACTTTTACACTTGTCAATTCAATTCAAGCTCTGCCACTTTGATCTTTCAAGTCATGGCATACTTCTTCGAGGTATCACAACTGGCAATAGCAACTCACACTCAAGCACGTTTTTCTTTAAGTTCTCTTTTGCCAGTTATGATGTTTCACCATAGTTTATAACATTCATCTAACAAGGAGTCTATACAAGCTAGCATATTATCTCTATCATACTCATGCAATCTTGCTAAACTTGTCTAAGATTTAACCTTGTGTTTCGTGCACATACATCCTTCTTGCCATCAAGCACTCTCAATTTGTGCTGTTCCCCTCATGTTCCGGCATCAGTGTTGTTGTCCCTCATGCTTGCAAATGCAGTCATGCAAACACTAGGTAGGTATTCTTCTCCTCATCAGACCTAAGTCAGAATCACCCCCACATTGATGCATCATAGCATTTTTGAAAGCTCGCTTCTCCAGACTTGGACTGTTGTCCTTCCACTTTGGACAATCTCTGATGAAGTGTCCCTCTCTCCACACTTAAAACACCCTGCAGAGATGGTTTAGTTTTCTTAAAGTTTTTACCTTCGAATGTCTTCCTTTGATCCACGTAGTGTTTTTTCAAATCTTTTGGCAATCATGCCAATTCATCTTCATCCTCTTCTACTGTTCCTTTTAAGCTAGCCTCTGGCTGGTTCCTTCTCAGTCTTAGAGTCCAATTAGTAACTATGTGTCATGAGAAAACACAATTCAGCTGGTTCAGAGACAATTGTGACAAATCTTTGGCTTCATTAAATACAGGATCTTGGCTGTCCATGCATCTGTTTAAACTGCCATACTTTTCTCACAAATCCTCTCAAGAGAAAAACTTTTCCCAAGGGATCTTAAGATCAATTATTATGTCATGAATCTACGAAAACAATCATTGATCTGTTTCACCCTTGTTCTAGCAAATAATCATATTTAGACATAAAGTAGATCAATTTTGATCTCTTTTACCTCGTGGTTCCTTCATAAGCAAAGTTCAAGAGTATCCCAAATTTCTTTGCACTGCCTGCATCCAGATTAAAATTCGGTTATAACTCTGCACGCTCACCTATAGCCTGCTATGTAGTTTTGACATTTGCTTTGGCATTTTTCTCCAACAACTTTAATCTTGCAGTCACCCAGTTCACTGGCTTTCTTTGGAGTCTTGTTCCTTCAGATAGTATTTCATGATCGTTATTGGGACATTTTTGACCACGAGCCACACTATAGTCAAATCTCCCATAATTACATTTTTGACTCCTGTTTTCCACCATTGCTAGTTGCTTCCATTAAACGTTGGGTGTTTTGCTATCATATTCTGATTGTTTTTTTACCTCCTAATTCTTGATACTCATGCTTGACTTCTCTAGATGTTACTCTACTAAGAAGCTTGCTCTGATACCATGAAGGTTCTAGATACTCAGATGGGGTAAAGTATAATCGACTGTGACCAATTTTTCTTTTTGCTTTTGATCTAATGATAAGAGACCAGTTGGGCTGTCTCCTATACGCAGCGGAATGTAAGTAAAGCAGTAAAGAACACACATGATTGTAACGAGGTTCACCCAACTCTTGGCTAGTCCTCCTACCCTAAGCTCTTTTATTAATCACTCTGAAAAACAGAAACTGCTCATTCTACGTTTCCCTACTCCGGGAACCAAGCACACCCACACTCAACTCTGATTGCACTCGACTCACACTCGCTAAGTCCAACTTTGGTTGAACTCACAAACACTTACCAGGCTTTCAACCCCTCTGTGATAGCCTTTACAGAACAAAATTCCTCTCTATGAATACTTCTTAGAAATGCTAATAAGAGAATATTGTATGCTCGATTATTGCTCGTGTATGACTCGATGGTTATGAATAAATGCTTTTTTGTGTTTTTCTCTCAAAGTGATTTTCCTTTTTTAATCGTGAAGAGTTATAGAATGTGAGGGTATAACGTATATTTATTATTAACTTAAACCCTAGTTTCCATAAATCTATTCTTGCCAAACAAGAGCAAGATTAGTTTTTATGAAAAGTATTATCTTGCTTAGTTTTATCCTAAGTTTTTGATCGAACAAGATATATACTCCCAGTTTAAAGGTAATATATAATATCCACTCAATAATTCAGCTGGAAATAATCTTTCAAACAATATCTTTTGGAAATTTCTTGGTAGAAAAACCTTTTCAAAACCGCAACAACATTCATTTAGGACCTAAGCTGGTCCCCACTTAGTTCCTTGGAGTGTGTTATGAATTCTGTTCCAAGCTTTGTACCAGATTCACAACATACTCAAAACCTAAAGCCACTTAGTCATTTCCATTTGTCACACTACAGAGCATATTACATGAAAAATCCTTATTTAAAATTAAATTACAATTCTCGAATCCTTCATCAATCTTCAAGAACTTGAATCTTTCCTTAATTACTTCAATCTTTGAGCACAGCTTTCTTCTCTATATCTCGAAGATTCATACTTCAAGTCTTGGAATGATCTATTACTGGCACATATAACCAAAGTTAACATGCAACAAAAATATATGACTGTCTTCAGAATAACAATCAAGGAAAACAGCTCGTATGTATTTGCACCAGTGAATTGACTTCTTATTAATCAGCTTGTCCCTGCCAATAACAGTTATTTTAAAGCATTCACATTAAACTATTAACTTGTCTAGGGAAATAAGTTTCTAAACTTAGCTGGTTCCCAGAAACCAACCATATTCATATTTTTTATTCCATCCTGTTTCCTTAATGGTTTGTCATCATTCAAAACTTAGGAACCCACAGGTCAGATCACAAGAAAGCAACAATTAATTATTAATTATAAAAAGCACTAGATTAGTAAAAAGAGCCTGTGAGTTATTTTAAGCTACAACGTAATTTATAGCAATGATATGACTATGACTAACATAATAAACTAAAGTCTAGGGCTATGGTTCCACTATAACAACAAATCAACAATATTGGCCATCAACAATTCACAATAAGCTAAGCAAAATCGAATAGGATCAAAGTTCTCTCAATCAAATGAACCAAAACTACTCCCTAACCGTATCTCTCGACCTAGATAGTCTCGTTCAACCTAAATTGGGGACCGACATCTGTATTTATTTCAATCGCTAATCTAGAAACTTGTAGCATTAGACGAAGGTGTGTAACCCTTTTTAGTTTTCCATGATGGGCAGGTTGAGCCATCCTTTCAAAATGCTCAAAAAAAGCGCTTGGCTATTGGGAGTTGCGAACAGAGCAAACTAAATGTGAGGTTGAAATGCGTGTTGCAGAAAAGAACGTTGATGGTTGGGCATGGAAGGTGGAATCAGGTGTCAACAAGAAGAGCAAATAGAATGCGCATTCTCGATCTCGTAGCACGAGAGGCAGCAAGAAAAGAAACGGAACCACTTAGTTCATGTGAAAAATGATGCTAGAAAGCAAATATAAAGAGTGTGTACGTGCTGCTATCTATCAAAAGCGTGCTTTTGCAGAGAGGAAAAGACAAGGATTGCTTGAAGTTGAGAGATCTAAGGCGCATGCTAGGTTGGTGTGTGTGCAGAGGGCAGCCAATTCTATTTACACTCAATGAGAAATGAGGAAAATAATAAAGGAGAGAAACTAGAAGAATCGTTGCAAAGGGTAAGCATTTCTTGTAAATACAATGAACTTAGCCTCTATACTAGTGTTGCAAGGTTAAAATTGAAAGATTAGACACTTACTACTATTATGGTTAAATATTAAAGTAGTGTTACTTTTAGGTTAAGATATTAGAACACTTACTCTATGATACTTACTATCTCTTTTTATTTTGTTTCCGAACTACGAGTACTTATTCTGACTTGTGATGTCTTTATATTATTGGCTCGCAAATGATGGCTTCATTTGTGTTTATTTTAACTACATCTGGGCACATTTTGTAGGTAGTGCACCAGCAAGAGCAGCAGCCCTTATACTGTACAATAAGGTCAGTTACAGCTCGGGGCTGCAGTCTTGGTCACAGGACTTGTGCAGTACACAGGGCAGAGTCTATACAGTTTCGTAGGTGTTTGAGCGAATCAGCAGCCGCAGCACAGGTTCATGGCTTGTTCCTACCCCACTACTCCTTGTTGATGATAGTGTAGCGTGGTCAACGGTGAAATCAAAACGTCTCAACGTTGAAAATCCTTGAGCCTGTGGGGTGATGGAAGTTTAATCCCTTTCGCCCCCTTGATTATTTTATAGTGATATATATATATATATATTATATATATATATATATATATATATATATATGAATATTAGATTTGTTACCCTGTTTACTTGTATTTTTTTTTGAGGTTTTTTGTTTTGAATCTTAACTAGTTTGGTTGTTTGGATTTGTTTCAGTTAGGGGTTCTCCCTTCTGGATTTTTTCCACTTTCCTAGTGTTGTGTATGTGTCATGTTTGGGGGTTAGGATGCAAACTTTCTCTTTGGTATATGTATTATTACCCAAAAATCAATAATATTCCATTTTTGTTTTTTATATACTATTATTTCTCATTATGTATATGTAGATCTCGACATTTTGAAGTGTTGCGAAATTCCTTCCAAATTCACTTATTAATTGTATTTTCGACACTTATAAGTGTCTTGTCAAGTATATTTCGACACTTATAAGTGTTGATAATGTCGACACATTAAAAGATTGTTAATGTCCTTCTGACACATTAGAATGTCAAGATATAATGTTATACAAATTTAAGTCGATAACGTCAACACATTTAAGTGTCGATAACGTCAACACATTTAAAGTGTCGATAATGTCGACACATTTAAGTGTCAAAAAATTTCTCGACACATGAATCCGACACTTTTGAAAGTGTCGGCAATAAAATTTCCGACACTTTTAAGTATCGAGAAATCAACAAAAAAGTGTCGAGAAAGCACTCCTTTTGTTGTAGTGTGTACTGCTAAATGATATTGCGTACTTTAATATGATACAATGTACTTTGTATTATATACTCATATCTTATATTGTGTTTATTTATATACTTTGAATAATATTGTGTACTTTAATACGATATAATGTATTTTTGTATCATGTAATTATTTTTTAGTTGTCTGTGATATTATGTATTTCTAAACGATATCGTGCTTTTATTACGATATAATGTAGTTTTTGTATCAATATAATTATCTTATATCCGTACTTGTGTGGGATATTATGTACTTCTAAATTATATTGTGTAATTTATACGTATAATGTATTTCTATAACATATACTTATATCTTATACTTGTGTGTGATGTTATATATGTCTGAATGATATTGTCTACTTAAATACGATTATAATATTTTTGTATCAATTATGTACCTTTGAATGATATTATGTATTTTAATACATATAATGATTTTTATATAATATAATATACTTTACATTATAAGTTATACTTGTGCTTGATATATTGTACTTTTATTATATAATATACTTTTTAGTATAAAGATACTTATGTGATATAATAATGTCTTTGTGAAAATATTGTTGTATTTTCATATGATATAATATACTTTTATATCATATATATTATACTCTCACCGTTCCTTAATGTTTCATGCCACTACTTTTTTTCCAACATTCACAAGTCGATTATCATCTTACAAATAACTACTAATATATAAGAATAAATATAGTGATGTGGGATCTTGTTTGATTCGTATTATTGGGTAGACATTAATATTCAATCGTTATAATTTCATAGCTATATAAATAAAGATATAAACGATACAAAACATGCATTGGGAAGCGTATGAATAGTAACTGGCAGGAATATTATGGAACAGACAYACTACTTTACATTATATTTTACAAGTATAAATGATATAATATATTTGTGAATGATYTTGTGTACTCYACTATAATATGATATAATGTATTTTTGCATCATATAATATACTTGTACTTACATTATTATATCTTCCCAAACACAAACACAAACAATATGCAACATACACCTAAATACACCACCACCGATTTCTCCTCTGATTTTAGCTTCACCACCGATTTAAGGGCGTCAATGTCATGTGCTTGAATTTCTGTTAACGATGCTTTTGTAATGAAGGCGTAGAAGGAGAGCCTAAAGAYTTGGAGGTGAGGTTGAAGCCTTATTCGATACTCGTCAAAAATGGCGTTCTGAAAGTGTACAAGGGAAGATGGGGGTACTTTGACAACAAGTGGTGGTGATGATATACTCAAGACTCTTTAAGGAAATGGGATTTTGCGACTTTTGCAAAAGAAATTGAAAAAAATAGGCTTTTTAGGAAGGTTGATTTGGTTAGAAGCCATAAAAATGTGGGAAATTGAGGAGAGAGAAAGTTGAAACTTAGATATTTCAATTGAAAGTGTTTGTTTGATGAATATGAGATGTTGAAGAAATATGAGGGGAGATATTTAGTTATTCAGTAATAGAAAGTGYTATTGTTAGAGGAATCTCATGTGACTTAATTTGGGTCCACAATAAATTATTGTGGACTGGGTCCATTAAAACCTATGTATTAAGACTAACTGCAACAATCATTGATCAATTCAAATATTGGTCATTGGATCTATTGTAACAACTAWATAACCTTCAATTCGTGCAACTAACCATTATATGGAATATAAATATCATTTGATAATCCATAAAATTACATCGGCCAATAAATCCCAAAAAATGACACAAAGATTAAGTACTAACAAGCTGGAAATAGACTTTGTTGCAATCTTGTCAGCCAGAGAGTTTCCATTAGATGTAACTGCAAAATAAAGGTGATGTTTATTATAAAAGTTAAAAATAAATTATATAATAACAAAATTGCTACTCCGTAGTACATTTCTATATTTCCTTTAGATATAATTTCAACTAGTATTTTGGCCCGGACAATACTCCGGGTTAACACTTGTTTTAATACATAAATAACAATCAAATTAAATTTRTAATGATCAAACTACAAAMTATTTTCTCTTCAAAAAACTTACAAATTATTTTTAACAACAAAATCGTACAAGTTATTTAAAGAAATTCAAGTATACTTACAATGTACACATACAAGTCATGATTTCATGCATTTGATAACATTATACATAATATAAAACAAAGTCAAATAATACATTTTGTATATACTCCGGAGAAGAAAAACAATACGATGAACGAAAAATTAAATGAATTGTTTCATCTACTCCCTAGTAAAAAATAGTTAAGTTATTTTATTCGGAAAAACTAATTGAAGAAATCTTTTAAAACTAAATAATAAACATATAAAACTAAAAAAGGAAAAAAGGAAAGAAATGAAAAGCAAAAAATCTTTTAATAGCATCAAAGAAGGAAAAAAAGAAAAATTTTAAAAAAATAGGGAAGTGACACATGTCAAAATTGTATGTAAAAACCAAGTTATTAAGTATAGTATAGATATGCATGCAGATATAAGGTCATGTAACACTATAGAAATCCAAATAGTACAAATGTAATTTCGAGTTTGATCTAATGAGAATGACGCTTGAAATAATGAAACATATAAGTAATTCTCTAAACCCTTGATATCGAGTGAACCTATGGATACAACATTACGTGCTCAGCATTTTAATTGGATTTACAACGAACCTATACATATTTTCAAAATCATTAACAAAATGAGAATTTTTATTCAAAAATTGATACTTTATTACATATATATAAGGAAGAGGAGGTTGTCACGATAGTATGGTGCGGTGTCCGATCCATATGAATTTCCATTATATCCATACGAACTCTTTACTCTTAGTTTACATTGTGTTAAATTGACAATTATTAACACTATTATCAATAATTACTAAATTTAAAATAAGAATCACAATTAAAAAACGAAGGAAAAAAAGTCTAAACATTACAATTAAATCTACCAATAAATGATATATATTGCAATTTTGTCTACATGTAGTTATACTCGTACATCACTTTTTTTTGTATGACTAAATTGCATATTTTCCGACATACAATTTGAATCAAACTATTTTTTTCATTTTATAAGATTGGAATATAGTTAGTTGGTCTATAGATTAAATTATTATTTTTTCACTGCTATAAGTGATTATAGTTATTTATAAACTTGATTTTTCATACATCAATTAACTTAACTATTTAGTCCCCATTTGTTTTTTATATGCCATAGAGGGTTATTTTATTGAATTCAAATTAACATGTGCATTAAAAATTGGATTTTTAACCTTCTACAATGGATAAAACACTACATATTGTTGTTATTTTAAAAAACTAAGCTATTTAATATAATTATATAAATGATTTTTAATGTTTTTGTTACTTTTTTTTTTTCACCATATAAATCTATAAGCACGCATCAATTAACTATTAACTATTAAGAGAAGGAGGGAGATATCACGTACACTTGAAATGTCTATTTTACTTTATGCATTATTAATATAAAGATGTGTGCATTAGATTTGTCTAAGTTACCTTTTTCTTATAAGAATGATAACCTAAATGATTATTCGACTTAACTAGAGAAAAAGTCAAATCAATGAGCATCACTACTCTGAATAGAATCATATCTATAACTAGTATATAAATAAACTCTTAAATGTTTAGTTGTCATCACCTAATTCACCTCTCTACTCATTCACTTGATTTGTGCTTTTGACACATGTCAATCTATGTATTAATTTGTGTTAATTCAATGTTAACATGACATGAGTCCTTTGATATACTCATCAAATAGTAACAGTCAATCTTCTTTTCAACCTTTTGCATTCCCTGTCTCTATTCTACCCACTCATATTCTTTCAATTATAATATGACTATACTATTGTCTTCCCTTTTCTATTTAAATCCCAAACATTTCTATTCAGAACTAGTATGTTTTTTTCCTAATAATTACATTGTACATTTTCTAATTTTTAAATTACTCAAGTATTTATTGAGTTTGATTTATATTACTACTAATCAATTATTTTATGGTGATTTATTTTGTTTGTTTCATATGGTTACTAATTAATCAATAAATCGATTAATTTGTCAAGAATTTAACTATATTTAGCTATTGTTGATTTTTTTAGAATCGCATGACTTTTCATTGGGAGTCTTCCATGAGGTTAGAAGCTTCTAACAAAGGAATTTATATATATTTGCAATTTAACAAACAAACAACTTCATTGTGTGAGAGAAAACGAAGGAATTTAACAAACAAAAAAAACATCATCTATCGCAAATCGAATAACTTCAATTTATTCTCATTGTTCTGATTTATATATTTTTGTAATGGTTTGAAATTGGTAAAAAAACACATCTATATCATATGTTTAATGGGTCGTCTTATTTAAATTTACATAGTATTCATATGTTTAACATTTTAAAATCCAATAATTATGAAACTATAATCCGTGCATTGCACGGGCAAGAAAAACTAGTTTAGTATAAATTCATTATCAAGTCATTGTTATTAAATTGATTGCATTATTGCTAATTAACAATAAATAAGTAATTAAGTCAAATATATAATAATGAACGTTTTATGCTAGCACACACTCTAAAAGCTAATCTATTATGATAAGGCAGGGGGCAAAAGGTAAAATAGATTGAAGAGAAAATGTGTAAATACGAAAGGAATGGAAATAGGTAGGTATATCCTAATGGTTGGGGAAAGTCATGCACAGATCATTATGGAACGAAGTAACTCTCCCTCCGTTCCATGAAGTTCATGCCACACTCGTTTATTTCACTATTCACAAGTGGAAGAGAATCTTGTAAATAATTGTCAATTATAGTATAAATATAGTCATGTGGGGTCTTGTTTGATTCGTACTAATGAATGTTATTAATATTCAATTGTTACATTTTCTCAAATGTATAACTAAAGATATAACGATACAAAACATGCATTAGGAAGCGTATGAATAGTAACTGACAGGATCTTAAGGAACAGCGGGGAGTACAATATATAACAGTATTTTAAGTTGATTAATAAACTTGCTATATAATAAATTATTAGTGATTAATAGAAGATACTTAAAATTACTTTCTTTTTTTTTTTTTTTTTTTGCCTACTAGGAACAACTTTACCTTTTTCATACATTTTCATCAGAACCAAAAAAAGACTAAAAATTTAATTTAAACCTCATTTGTGGTGAAAATTGCAGGCTAATTTTAAAAATAGTCTACTAGGCTATGTATATGTTAAAATTCAACGAAAATGCATTCTTGAGCAACTCGCCAAAAATGAGTTTTTCATAGGAAAAGGAAAAAAAAAATTAAAAATTACTCCATCCCTAACGTAATAAAAAATAACAATTGAATTTCACATATTTTTTTGGTAGAGATTTAACAATGTAAATGAACAAATTACTCTAAATGATTTTAAACACAATGAAAAATAAAGTGATAAATTTATTGTGCTAAAATTATTTTTGATTAATTTGATCCTTTATTATGTTAAATRTCTTATTCAGTTGTTGCTTTTATTYCGTTACAGATGATGGAATACTATACATCTTCAGTTCGGAATAAAAGATACCCAATTATGCAATCATTTCGTTACCTTACGACTTACATACATAAAGATACAATAATTAGTTTGTCAAAGAAAAATAAAAAAACTAAAAAGAAATAAAATAGTTTCATATAATATAGAAAATATAAAGACATGTATTACATCTTCATGTAAGAATCAAAGATGCATAATTAAGCAATTTTCACAATGATATGTGATATGCAGATTATATAAATTATATAAATATACCTCCACATTTAGAACGAAGAGCTTCAAAAGAATCAAGAATACCGCATGCAGATAAGACTATAAGGGTTCCTTGAGATCCAACAGTCATTTGAGAGGCGTCATGGTCAATGGCATCGACGATGGAACAAAAACAATCGAATTCCWTTTTTATTACTTGTTTAATTAATGGACAGCACAAGTAATCCGTGACATTAAACACTGGACTCCTTATGTCGAATCGGGGATCGGCTTTACGGCTGGCGTTAATTTCAGTGCAGTTCCTTATCCTGTTCCAGCAACTCGTATCGTTGGATGGAGTTGATGATGAACTTCCTAATAATGCTAATATTACTATTGTCACAACAAACACTATTTCTACATATAACTTGTTCATTCTAATTTTATTTTAAGTTTCTTTCTTCCTCTCCCTTATTTGTTGGACTAAATTTTTTAAAAGAAATTCGAAATACATAATTTTTTGATGACTATTACATTCTAGTTCAAAGTGGGTTTGGTTTGTCCTTCTCTATCAGCTTTTCTCGATCTCCTCTGGATAGCTTTAGTGCTTCCTCACATTGTGGAACCATAACCATAATTTCCTTGACTTATAGACGTGTCGAGATAGTAATTATTAAATTTTGGATCACTACAGTAAACACCCTTCAAATGCTCAATCTAACACAAACATTTATAAATTAGTTGAAAGAGTTACTTAAGAGGGTGTTAATTGACATGATTACGTAAGACAAAATATACACAATCTTGTCTGCGAATGTCACCGGTCGTCACCCAATAACGTCACTTCCCCCATTAATGTGAATCATATCTTAGAAAATCCACGTGATGTTTGTATAAGGTCAACTCTTACTTCAAGTCACAACTCGAAATAAACCCACTCGAAAAAGACGCCAACGCACAACATTTCCTCTCGTTACAATTCTCTCTCCCCAAAACTCTCAAACGACCAACTGCTCTTCTTGACGACATTCCCCGTCACCACTTAACTTCAACCGCAACAGTTGCGTCGTAATCCGGCGACAATTCACCCGACAACAACCGAGCTCTTAGTACGACCCACCCTCGACTCCTGATGTATCGCCATCACTCTCCGCATGTCGCTAGTGGATGTACTTTGCTTCCGATTACCAGAATCCTGCTTATTTTTGCAACTTTTGGGTTTGCACAGAAAACTGTGACCAATCGCATAACAAATGTCCCAAAGTATACCCCATCATCACAACAAGATCCGTCCTCCCCTTCTTCTATACTCTTGTAGAAAACAAAGTGAATTAATCAACTTAGTGTCCCCTGCCAATCTCCAACTCACATCTTCAGTAATAGGACCATTCTATTACCACCACACCACAACAAGAAGCATACGCCGAACACTCCAGT
This sequence comes from Bassia scoparia, assembly GCA_008642245.1. Taxonomy (NCBI): domain Eukaryota; kingdom Viridiplantae; phylum Streptophyta; class Magnoliopsida; order Caryophyllales; family Amaranthaceae; genus Bassia; species Bassia scoparia. The sequence goes on from SNQN01012407.1 coordinate 15,926, forward strand.
CAATGACTATAATTCGTATATGATATAATCAACTCTTACACTTTAGTACTTTCCTTATAATCTTATAACTTAGGTTGATATAAATATAGTATGAATGAAATTGTATAAATTAATTGATATCAATGTTATTTT
>SNQN01012408.1:0-16050 GCA_008642245.1 Bassia scoparia
TTTTTGTTTAATTTTCAACACGCATAAGTTGAAGAATGGTTTGTGTCAGACTTGAGAATGATTATGTTTTTATTAATTTTTTTTGTAATTCAATAGCAGAAGGAATTATTGGATGATCAAACATTATTGGGTCTAGTTGTTCTGTGTGTAAGATGGTTMTATTAGTTGATATGTTCATATSAACCCTGATGGTGCTTTCTAATTATCACTACTTTGGACTAGTGATGTTAATTTGGTCAAGTGAACTATTGATTTCTTATTTGATCTGCAATCATCTAATTTCCCTGTGGCTTCTTATCCTGAATGTACTGGGTATATGTGGTGTGTTTTTGGTTGTCTGCTGATTCTGCAGTGTACTTTTTCGTGGACTATGATGGGTCTAAATTCTGGACTAGTTTTTGTTTTGAAGTGTTCATGTTTTAATTTGTTTGTGATTGGTTAATTTTAGAGTATAATGTTGATTCTTGAGATGATTCTTTGGTGAAAATTGAGTAAGGTTTTACTTGAGCTTATTRTTTTTTTTTAATATATATTTTGCATAATGTTCCGAAGCTTTCTGAATTAGATTATTTTGTGTGAATTTGGGTGCAGTCCAATTTGCAACCCCAAATAGCCAATTGAACGTTGAGGTGAATGAGGTCAATCTTGAGACTAGTGAGTGGGCAATGCAAGGTATGTGACATTTTTTGTTTTGTTTTTTTTTATTCTTTTTTATCAATTCTATATTTCCTGCCTATTGAATTACAAATTCAAGCATGTATGCTATTGCTGACCACTTTTTCGACGAAATCGGTACTACTTCACTTGATCATGCACATCCTAACTTGGTATGGATTGTCTTGTTTCTTTTGTGATTTGTAAATAGTGATTGTATATTTGAATTTGAAGTGTTTGGGATTCGGAACTGTGGGGAAAGGTCAYAGAAGATACGAGTGCRTGGGATGTGGAATCACGGTCATTGATTTGTTCGACTTACTGTCATCCAGGTTGAGTTAAATGTTTCTTGTGTTAGCTCTTAGGCTGAAATAAAATATTATTGTGCCCTTTAGTTCATTTTTAAGGTAACCTAGATTGCTAGATAAAACATAGAAATAACATGTGTTTTGTGAGTAGATAGTTGATAAAAGTATTATTGGACCTATTCGACTAAAAGCTTAGGGAAAGTGGTAAAAAGATGGACCAAAAAGTGGATGTAAAAGTTAGTGGAAGAAGGTTCATAAAAACTGAAAAATCAGTTTGAGTGCCTACAWTCCGTTTCATTTGTAAAATTTCAGATCTTCACTGTATATGCAGGTTTGGAGAACAAAAAAATCTGCCTTTCACTTCTTTATGATTCTACATTGATTAATGAAAGTAAACCAATGCCAATAACTGAGTTTTAGCATGCTAGAGCATTTTCCTTGGAATAATGCTTTTGAATCTATTGTCTTATGTTTTGGTAAAAGATACACTACTWGAAATTTGGCTTCGGGCAACCGCTTTTAGCGACCGATTTTTAAATGGTCGCTATTAGCGATCGTCAGCGACTGAAAACGGTCGCTGAGAGTTAGCGACCGATATAACGGTCGCTAATTCAAAATTTTGGATTAGGGGGAAATACATTTAGCGACCGACTGATCGATCGCTAATAGCGACCGATTTGCAAATCGGTCGCTATTCTTTTTATTTCTCCACTTGCCAGTACATTGCCCATCTAATTCACTTTCTTCAAACTCAAACTCTCTCTCTCTCTCTACTTCGAACTCCCTCATTCACTCTCTTCGAACTCCCTCCCTCTTGCTCGCCTCAGCCACTGCTGTTTGCCGCCGTTCGCCGCCTCCACTCCCTTTTTTAGGGATTCGGATACAACCTATAGTTGAATACACGAAGTTAGGTGTATGTATCTTAAACGCCCAATTAACTTAGGCTCATTAGCCCCCACCTTATAGGCTGTTTGATGCCCAAGTGTACCTGAAAATACACTAAGTATGAAGTGTGTATTGCATCCGACGCCTTCACTCAATACATGGGTTCATTAGGGGCCGCCACCTATTGGCCGTTTGATGAAGTTGTAGCTAAATTGTTGTTGGCATCCGAACGCCTCTCAATACATGGCTCATTAGCCCGCACCTTTATTGCGCCTTGATGAAAGTGTAGCTAAATTATGTTTGCATCCAAATGCCTCTCAATACATGGGCTCATGTAGCCCGCACCTATTGGAGTTTAGATACAGTATAGCTGAAATAACGAAGGTAATGTGTAATTGCATCTAAACGTCTCCCAAATCAATGGGCTCATTAGGCCCCACCTATGGTCGTTTGGTTGCAAGTGTAGTTGAAGTACACTTAAGTATAGTGTGTATTGCGTCCGAAACGCTCTCAAAACATTGGGCTCATTAGCCCCCTCCCATTTTGGCGTTTGGATACAAGTATGGCTAAAAATACAATAAGGTATAGTGGTATGCATCCAAACGTCCTCTCAATACATGGTTCATTAGCCCCCACCTATTGCCGTTTGAATGCAAGTGTAGCGAATTGTGAGTGCTCCTAAAGGCCTCTCTAATACATGGGGCTCATATGCCCGCACCTATTAAGAGTTTGGATACAACTATAGTGAAAACACGAGAGTGTAGTGTGTATTGCATTTCTAAACGGTCGTTCCCAATACATGGGGCTCCTTAGCCCCCACCTATTTCGTTTGGATCAAGTGTAAGCGGAAAGACAAACTAAGGTATAGTGTGTATTGGCGTCAACGCCTCTCAATACATGGGGCTCATTAGCCCCACCCCATTTTGCGTTGATAACAAGTATGGCTAAAATACAACTAAGTATAGTGTGTATTGGCATCCAAACGCCTCTTAATACATGGGTTCATTAGCCCCCACCTATGCGCGTTGATGCTAAGTGTAGCTGAATGTGTTGCATCCAAACGCCTCTCAATGACCATGGGCTCATTAGCCCGCACCTATTAGGAGTTCGGATACAACTATAGTGAAAAACCACGAAGGTGTATTGTATTGTATCTTAAAACGCCTCCCGATACTTGGGGCTCATTAGCCGCCCACCTAATAGGTCGTTTGATGCGCAAGCTGCACCTGAAACACCACTAAAAGTATAGTGTGTTATTGCGTCGAAACGCCTCTCGATTACATGGGTTCATAGCCGCCACCTATGGTCGTTTGATGTCAAGTGTAGCTAAATTGGTTACATCGAACGCCTCTCAATTACATGGGCTCATAGCCCGCACCTATTGGAGTTTGTATACAAGTATAGCTGGAAATACACGAAGTGTAGTGTGTATTGCATCTAAAGTCTTCCCAATACATGGGCATCATTAGCTCCACCTAATTGTCGTATTGAGTGCAAGTGTAGCTGAATACACTAATTATAGTGGTATTTGCGTCGAAACGCCTCTCAAATACATGGGCTCATTAGCCCGCCACCCATTCGGCAATTGGATACAAGTGTGGCTAAAATACACTAAGTATAGTATGTATTGCATCCAAACGCCTCTCAATACATGGTTCATTAGCCCCCTTCTTATTGGCCGTTGATGCAAGTGTAGCTGAATTGGTTGCCATTCCAAAGGTCTCTCAATTACATGGGGCTCATTAGCCCGCACCTATTAGAGTTTGGATACAACTATTGTTGAAAATACAAGGAAGCATTCCAAAACCCGAGAGAAATGTGCATCTATGCGTAAACTTCCATGGCGCGCGGAAAGATTCCAAAAACCGAAAAAGATGTGTATGCGCGAATTCTGGAATGCGGGAAGAAAATTCCAAAAAACCCGAGTGTGGTATGCGGAATTTCGTAAGTGCGCGAAAAAATTCAAACCCGAAAGAGGGTGTCTTGCTGCGGAACTTCTAGCGCGGCGAGAAGATTCAACCCGAAAAGATGTGTATGCCGAATTTCTTGGCGGGGAGGAAAATTCCCAAAACCCGAAGTGCTTATGCGTATGCGAATTTCTGGTGCGAGGAGAAAAATTCCAAAAACCCGAAAGAATGTGTTGCGGAATTTCGGGTTCGGGAGAAGATTCCAAACCGGAAGTGTGCGTACGAAATTTCTGACGTGCGGGAGGCAAATTCTAAAACCCGAAGTGTGCATATGGGAATTTCTGGCGGGGAGAAGATTCAAAAACCGAAAGAATGTGTTATGTTTTGGAAATTCTGGTTGCGGAGAAAATTCCAAAACCCGAGTGCTGCAATATGTTGGAATTTCTGTGCGGGAGAAAATTCCAAACCGAAGATGTGCATATGTTGAATTTCTTTGGTGGAGAAGAAAATTCTAAAACCTGAAGTGTCTTGCGAGCTGTGCGTATAGCAACAATCGGCAAATATAGCGACGAATGTCGTATAGGGCGTGAAGGCAACTGCATGTAAGATGGGCCCTAGCCTCGTGTAGAGTGGGCAATGTGCAATGTAATGTGTTGTTGTAGGATGCATATGATGATGAGTTGTAATGCTCAACGCATGATTGATGATTATGAATCTTACCATGACTACATGTGTAATGCATGTTTGTCCTTTACATCTAATGCATGAAATGACCAAGGAAAATGACTAATGGTTAAATGCTTTTGGATTGCGGGATGGAGCCGTTCAAGCCCCCATATCGGAGCAAAGGCGATGCTTGTCATTGCAAGTGAGCCCCTACCCATGGCGTTTGGGTGTATGGGAATGCTAATGTTGTGGTAGTTGATGGGTGGTTTAGTGGGTGAGCCCCAGCTTGATCAACGGTTGGGGCAATGGTTGATGGAGTTAAGGTAAGGCAGTGAATTTTTGGAGTCATGGGTCTTGGCTTAGCTGTAAATGGTAAGGGATGAGGTATTGGATGTAATTTTAATTTGCCTAAATCGGTGACGTGAGCTGAATGTCGCATGAGGAGAGAAACATGGAGAATATGCTACATGCGATGCTTTGAGGAGGATGCATGATGATGCTACAGAGTGATGCCTAAAGAAGAGTTGAGGAGAGCCCCTTAAGTGTATGAAAGAATAGACTTAAATGTTCAAGAAAAGACAAGGCTAAAATTTGTGACTAAGGGTAAGTAAACTGGGAATGATGTGGTTGGTAAGATTATAGGTCAAGCTCGGTCTATGTCGGGTGCTACACTAGGAAATTTGTGCTTTCTACTAAGAGGAAACAAACTAAATGAGATACGTGGACCTCAGTGTTATTGAATTATTGGGTCGGACCTCGAGAAGAGGCTTCTACGTATCCTTTGAATCTGACTGTCGTAGTTCTTGTTGGTGATGGTGACAATCCTCGTGCGAGAGGGCTTTGTGGGTTGTAATGATTTGTGGCTTGGTTGAGGTTGCAAAAAAAGACTCGGTGATCATGAAGTGAACCACGGTGCGCAGTGTTGCTTTTTAGACTCTTACTTTTATTATCTGATCTGGCTAAGCTTTGATTTGCCATTGGATTTTGACATTGATTTGAATTTTGATGACTTTTGTATAACTGGCATTGAACTTTGATTTTTTCCTTTTTCGTTTTTGCCAATTTATCTTCTCTTTTTTTTCTTTTGCACGGTCTTTTCCTACGCACCGTGATCCAAAGGGTTAGGCAGATGTGGGTGATTGAGAAAGAAAGATAGCTGAAATGATAGCTGTAAAGGTTGCAAGATTTTGATTTAATGTGATGAAGGGTAATGGAGGAAGGTTATTTGTGGAGCTATGAAAAAGGCCTCTCTGGGCAATATCCATTGAATTGTGCAAGGTCGATAATTTGATTTGATTCCATTAAACTTAGGAAGCACAAAAATTACATGGAGGTAGAGAGATAATGAAAAAATTAAAATTTTATTAATTACCAAAAGGATTATTTCATAGAAAGACTCAGGAACCCTCCAATTTTTGGGTCTGAAAATGAAATTAGCACCGAACTTCAGTCGCGCTTAAATTAGCGACCAACACAGATAATCTCTAATTAGCGACCGACTTTCGTCTCTAATTTCATTTCCCTCTAAAAAAAATTGCTTTTAGCGAACCAACGATCTTTTTTAATTGCTTTTGGGTCGTAGGAGCGCATCACTCAACAATGACAAAAACATCTACGCACCTATGTGGCAAGTAGTACTCAGACTTCAAATGGTCATTCTAGAAGCCATCTCCCAACACCGAGATGTGTTCCATCATTACAACAGTTACTCATCTGCTTGAACATCTCAAAGAAACATCTTGCTTCTGCAGTTGGTTCTTCTTCGCCGAACCTGCCTCCTCACGGAATGATTGGTCCACGTTCCCAAAAAGCATCGACAAAAACCAATTTCCCGGTAAGGATTCGGTTCGGTCGTGTTCAGCGGAACGAGGTACTCTCCCTTTCACCGGACATAACCATTCATAGTAGTTTTCAATGAATCCCTTCTTAAACAATTACTTTCACAGTTCTTATCAATGAAACTTCCCAGTTTCTACACTTAGCACACACGCGACGATCTATTTGTCCTCGCAATCGAACTCGGGGTGTTGCCGATTGCGAATGAAACAAAATCACTCACCCCCATCGACGAACTCATCCGAGTATCCGGTTATGATCAAATCTATTGGACATCCACTCACGCGTCCTTCCTTTCATTATCGATCAAAGCCTAATTAATTCAAGCCATTTACAAAAAAAAATCAGTGTCAAGCATTCAAACATCAACGTTTTCAACTCCTATCTTTTTTTATCCTTTTTAAATTTCCTTAAAGCCTTTCCATGTGATACAACGAGATTGTATTAAGTCACTATATTCATATAGACATAAATAAGTCAGATTTTTGATTACTAATAGTTGAATAGTACATAGTACTTAAATTTCACTGATTGGGCGTGTGATATAAGTATTGCTGAAATTCACTAAAAGTATCACAACAAGAAAATTTGCTTTGGACCGACCACGGTTACTGACCGAATTTTCGGGTTGGAAAAAACCGACTGATTTCCGTACGAATATCATCCGACCAAAAAATAAAGGGAAAAAAGGGTAAACAAGGCTAAAATGTTTACTAAGTTTAAGTAAATAAGGAATTGATGCTGGGGGCTTAGATGATGTAGTTCAAGCTCGAATCTATGTCGGGTGCTACCAACTAGGAATTCGTCTTCGAGTCCTTAAGAGGAAACAAACTATTATGAGATAGTGGACTCAGAGCGTTATTGAATTATTGGGTCGGAGCTCGAGAAAGAGGCTTCCTACGTATCCTTTGGAATCAGACCGTCGTAGTCTTGTTGGTGATTTGGACAATGCCTCGTGCGATCGAGGCTTTGTGCGTTGTAATGTTTGGCTATGTTGAGGGGTTGAAAAAGACTGATGATCATGAACTAAAACCACGGTGCGCAGTTGGCTTTTTTAGACTCTACTTTTTATTTGATCTGGGCTTTGAAGCTTTGGATTTGCCAATTAGGATGTTGACATGATTTGCATTGTGATGGACTTTTGTATAAACTCGGCATTAAACTTTGATTTTTTTGCCTTTTTCCTGTTTGCCCATAATTCTTCTCTTTTTTTCTTTTGCACGTGTTCTTTTCCTACTCACCGTTTGATCCAAAGGGTTAGGCAGATATTGGGTGATGAAAAGAAAGATAGGCTGAATGATAGTATGTAAAGGGTTGCAAGGATTTTGATTGATGTGATGAAGGGAATGGAGGGAAGAGATTATTTGTGGAGCTATGAAAAGAAGCCTCTCTTGGCAATGTGCCATTGAATTGTGACGTTCGAATAATTGATTGATTCTATTAAAATTAGAAGCAACCAATTACATGGAGGCTAGAGAGATAATGAAAAAAATTAAAAGTTTTATAATACCAAAAGGATTTATTACATAGAAAGGCTAATGACTATGTCACAGACTAAGGTGAGGTCAACCAAAGTCACTACGGGCTATGAAATGCTGATGTGAACCAAAAGATGACCATGGACTACATAATGTGATTATGAACAGTGTTACGGTCATGAACTTTACAATGGCTAGGGCCCCCACAATGCACATATAACAATGACACATGATGACGAGTCAAACTATGCTCAGTCAAAAAAGTACCACGCCTAAGAGTAGAGTAGGGTCCAATTTCACCACTTTCACGGTAAAGTGATGTATGTCGAGTTACCCTTATGTGCATGCACCCGTAACACGTGCAACACACTTGGCAATGGGTGGGATAGGACTTGCCTTAGCCTATGCGATCCATAACCACATTAACCAACGTAGTATCCCCCCTTAAGGTGTCTCGAGGACTAGAAACATGCCCATATTGGAGACCAGGAGCCTAAGGCGTACCCCTATGCGGAGGGGGTTCACAGCAAAATGCAACAATCCAATAATCGTGATGATAAGAATTACGAGACTTTCAAAGTCTGTCCACTTCCCTTAACAGTGATTAGCCCCAGTGAAGTCGACAGAGAACCCGCACGAGTGCCGTTGGGATTTGTCGAGTAAGGGATCGCCACTGCATAATTAAATGTAATCACGGACGCGCCAAACATTGGTCAAAACAATTGGCCCCACGGTCCCGATTCTAGTAACCAGCTCGTGGGTCAGGGACATGGTAAGGATTGAATCACAAACTACAAAAAAAGTTCCAAGAGACCGGTTAAAAATGGCAATAGACCGCATTACAACCGGCTCTAGCTCATAGGGCTCTTAGGGAAGAGCCGGAGTAATTGCGGGTCTCTTAAAGCACCCAAAGAGACCGCGTTTCCTAATTACAACATAGAGACCGTGGTCTGACGAAAAACCGGCTCTTAGATGTATCAAAGAAGACCCGGTTTTTGTGTCAGATACGGTCTCTTTGATAGCCTAACAGACCAGTTTTAATAAAACCGGTCTCTTATGTTTTACATAAAAATAAAAAAAAGTAGCCTGCTACATTGCAGGCGTACTATCCAATGTATAAAAATTGAAATTAGAATTGAATTTACAAGCTCCAATATTTATTATTTACATGAAAAAATAAAATTTCAATACACTAAAAATTCCAAATATACTTTAATTTCAATACACTAAAAATTTCAAGCACTAAAATTTCAATATTCTCCCAATACACTTTAATTCTCCCAATCACACTGTAAACAAAAAAATTACGAAGTATAAAACAAACCCACCCTCTCGGCAGATCTATCTCCTCCTTCGCCACCAGTCTCGCTTCATCTCCGCCACCAAGCGACAGCGCAGAACGCCACTCAGCGGCTGTATGTTTGCCTTTCACACAATAGTCCGAACAAAAATTGCTCGAACATGAAAAAAAAACCACAAGATCGCTTAAATAAAAAAAACAATATATATATATATACAAATTCGATGAAAAACTCAAAAAATATGCGATTATCCAATTTTATTTGCAGTAAAAAATCGAAAACAATACGAAACTCAAAATTAACGAAAAAACTTAGAATCCTATACAATTGGAATCGAAAAGATTCAAAGAAAGAAAAATAAAAAAATAAATAAACCAATAAACGAAAAACCCAGGAACACCAAAAAAAACCCAAAAACGAGATCTAAAACGAAAACGAAAAAACTATCCAGAATTTTTTGAAAACAAAATCTGACTATGAGAACGAAAACCGGAAATCTGACTATGAAAACGAAAACGAAAACGTAAAGATCGAACTCAACCACAAAAAAAAAATCGAAAATCAAAAAACGCGATCTAAAAAATCAGATAACCTTAATAATTGAAAAGCAAAAATCCCGCAAACAAGATGAAAAATAAATAAAAAATACTAAACCAAAAAATCATAAGTGAAAAAGATCCATTGAAAAAATCAAACTAAAAAAATTTACCAGGAAAAATAAAACCAAAGAAATCAAACGAAATCAAACGAAAAAAAATTGATACTAACTTAGAAGACTCCAGCCAACAATGAGAGGAACGTTTACCAGTTAAACAACGAAATCAAACGAAATCAACGAAGTATAATATAGGACCGTTTACCAGTAAAATTTTCCTCAAAAAAAGAAAGCTTGTAGATCTAACGTTTGCATAATGAAAAATCGTCTTTTAAATAAGCAAAATTATAGAACAATCGAACAAATAAGAAAATGAACAAGCAGAACAAACGAACAAGCAGCCAAAGGAAAGGAGAAGAAGGAAAAAAGAAAGAAAATAAGAAAGAAAAGAGAGGAGAAAGGAAAAAGAGACGAGAGAGGAGAGAGAAAAAGGGAAAAACAATAATGTGCGTGAATAACGAAGGATGAATAAATAAATTGAAGTGGTTCATTCTTGACTAGTGTGGGACGTAAGGGACCCATTGCGTAAAGTACCCAATACCCATACATAAGAGACCGGTTTTAATATTAAAACCGGCTTATTAACTTAGAGACCGGTTTTACAATATGACCGATCTCTTAAAACCCGGTTGCTATCCAATTTTTGTAGTAGTGAATCTTTGAACCCAAATCCGGCCCGCATGTAGCGGCCTCTACTCGCGTCTCAACTGTAATTCCATTTAAGCACACGATTATTGATGCACGTAACTTAGCAATTTTCAAGCCTTATTAGCGCACTAACCCTAAGGTTACTAAGTGGTTACTATTATACAAAAAATGAACTACCTAGCCTAAATATTGTTGACCACTTGATGTATAATCAAAATATTAATACCGGTGCCTAAAAAACCAGTTGTCCATAATTATCTGACTTAATGTGGTTCGTGTTATTTCCGGTCTTATTTAAATAATTATAAAAGTGATTGAGAATATATACAAGAAAGAGAATAAGAATATACAAGAATTTTACCTCTTAATCGCTCCTAAGAAAAGACAATAGAAAAATAAAAGTTAAAATCAAAAATCGTTCCTGCCCAATTAACAATTTATTCAAAGAAAACAAAAGTAAAAGTTAGTAATGATATAATAATGTAGAAGAATAAAATATAATAAGAATCAATGAAATCAGTCAAATGAATCATGTCAAAATAAATCAAAAACATAAAACAGGAAACTAACAAAAATAAAACAAAGCAAAACCAGCCCTGACCATCTGGCTTGGACCAGAAAATAACCTGAAAAAATTAATTTCAATTTTTTCTTAATATTTTTAAATTCAAACTAGACATACATGAGCTTCAAAAACGGATATTCATACAACTCCCTAGGTCAATCCATTGTCCCTGTTAAAAAATTCGGCAAAGTTAACATTAAAACTGGAAATCGGGACAATCAGTGCCAGCGGAATTGATGGACCAGACCATATTCGAGGCCATAAAACACCTGCCTGTTAACAGTTTATATTAAATTTTGTAAATATTTTTCTGGAAATAGACATGAAGGGCTTTAAAACGAGGTATCCGCACGTCTCGCTAATCATTCCAAGCAATCCAGAAAAAATCGCCGAATTTGCAAACTATGACCAAAACCGAAAAAAAACAAATAATGGGATTAAACATCAAAAATCTTAATAAAATATATGGTTATGAAGTGTTATAGTCCTCAGAAATTATCGAATCGTCGGGTCGAAAACGCCCGTCAAAGCCTTTCGATTTGCTCGTTTTTGGGACAGTTTTGGGCTGTATTTTAGGGCTGCTTTGGGGCTTTATTTTTGGGTTGCTTGCTGCTATGTATAGGGGCAGTAACAAAGGATAAATCTGCTGCCAATTTGGGTGAAACAATGGAGTTTTATGCTGCATTGGGCTGCATATGGGTATAGAATTATGGCTTTGTTATGTTTTGTTATTTATTAGTTAGTTTAATTTATTAGGCTTTAGATTAGTGGATAATTAATGTTAGCTTTCGTTAAAAGAAATAGCTTAGCTTAGGTTAAAATGATAGGGTTTAAGGTGGTGTCTATAGTTTATTGAGAATCTCAATCCTTTGAAGAAATCCGGACCAATTGACGATCATATAGTAAAATCATCGGACCCTTATTTGGGGAACATTGTTAGGTGTCTACAGTAAGCTCGTGAATTTCTTTTTACTTAGACTTAATTTAACATTTTCAAGCGTGTTAAAGTTTTTCCTGGCCCCCTTCAAGTTCCAACATATAAAGAAGAAAAGGAAGCATAATGGCAACAAAAACAAACTAGTTGTGAATTATAGCACACCTGAGCATCAGTTCCACCAGCACCATCTGTGATATGATAACAGCACCGTCTTTGTCATGAGGACCAGAAAAAAGCTCTGTCAGCTCAAAACGATACAAGTGGCTTTGTTCAACTCCTTAATAATGCTTGCAGCTCGTTGAAGAAAAATGTTGTATCAGCAGAAATCCATCTCTCAGTAAGATCGACTATTGTTTCTACCTCTTCAACCTGCACGGGATGAAGAAATAAAAAACATATTTAATCGAATATCACAACAAGAAAAACACCTCGGGTGACCGTCATACGACCGAATTTTTCGGTCGCTAACACCAAATAGCGACCGATTTTTGAGGGAAATGAAATTTTCAGTCGCAAAAAAAAAAAATTAGCGACCGAACCTCTTAGGACCGACCAAGAGACTCAGGACCCTCCAATTTTAGGAGGAAATGAAATTAGCGACCGAACTTCGGTCGCTAATTAGCGACAGACTTCGGTCTCTAATTAGCGGACCGACTTAGTCGGTCTCTAATTAGCGACCGACTTTCGGTCTCTAATTATCGACCGACCTTTCGGTCTCTAATTAGCGCCGACTTTCTGGTCTCTTAATTTCATTTTCCTCTAAAAAAATTGCTCTAGCGAGCCGCACATCTCTAAATGCTTTTTGGGTCGTAGGAAGCGCATCACTCAACGAATGACCCAAAACAATTCTACGCACTTATTGTTGGCAAGTTGTACTCAGACTTAAATTGATCATTCTAGAAGCCATCTCCAACACCGAGATGTTGTTCCCATCATACAACGGTTACTCAAGCTGCCTTGAGCATCTCAAAGGAACCATCTTGCTCTGCAATTTGGTTCTTACTTCGGCCGAACCGCCTCCTCACCGGAATGAATTGTCCACGTTCCAAAAGCATCGACGACCATTTCCGGTAAGGATTCGGTTGTCAGCGGGAGAGAGGTACTCTCCCTTTCACCGTGACAGTAACCATTCATAGTAGTTTTCAATGAATTCCCTTCTTAAACAAATGTACTTTACTGTTTCTTTTATCAAAGAACTATCCAGTTTCTTACACTTAGCTCAACGGACATCTTATTTGTCCTCGCAATCGAGCTCGGGGGTTGCTGAGCGATGAAAACAAACTAACTCATTCCATCGACGAAACTCATTCCGAACTATGTGGTTATGATCAAATCTTATTTGTACACCACTCACGCTCCTTCCTTTCCATTTCGAAAAGCCTATTAATTCTAAGCCATTACAAAAAAAATCAAGTGTCAAGCATTCAAACATCAATGTTTTCACTCATATCTTTTGTTATCTTTTTAAATTTTTTCTTAAAGCCTTTTCGATGTGATACACGGTAATTTGATTATTAAGTCCAACTATATTCATAGACATAAATAAATCAGAATTTTGAATTACTTAATAGTTGAATTGTTACATAGTACTTAAATTATTGGATTTTGGAATGATTTTGTTAATTGGTAGCATTCATATGATTTGTAATTGGATAGTGTTTAGTGTGAATTGGATACAACATTTAAAATTATTCTACTACCAAAGAAACATACATTAAATTAAGATATGAAGAAATTCATATGTTAATTTTCTGAATTGAACTTGGGATAAATATAAATTAAGAACTTTAAATTTGCCTTATTTTAAGTGCAAACCATAATATATAGTGTATCGAATGCCAAAACAACATGCAATTTAACCAATATATAACTAAGGCTTATGTATATTGTGCCATCCTGCTAAGCTGCTATACTTGTATTTAGATTAGTATACCCGCACTAACGCGAACTCAATATGTCATTCACAATTCCATTACTATCAACTTGATGTACTGCCCATAACCATTATTTCACACTATACCTATCAAGTGAAACCCTGATAACAACCTTAAGTTTAAGACAATCATAACTAACACTCACACTCCTCAACACACACTACACCAGTGACTATACATAATAATTACTAGACATAATTAGTAATAACAATACCTTGAACATAGATGAAGTATGCGTTCAGCTCTGCGCTATGTGGAGGAAGAGTAGTGGCTCATGCAGTTGTGAGAGAGCAATGAGTAATAAGTCATATATATAAATGAGTCTTGCTCTATCTATTTTAGCAAAATAAAAGTAGCGAATATAGAATCTAAGGAGGATGGTTTCCTATTCATGAGCTCTAATATAATATTATATTTATCTGATTACAGTGAGTGTTTGAGTGGGGTGAGATCGAGTGCTCTACTAATGGACTTATATATTCTGGGTATTTATCAAACCCAATTAAACCTTATTGATGTTAATCATTGAATAATGTGGTGTTTAAAGTATATATAATACCCTAGTAATTATACCAAATTATTATGACCAAACTGCGCGGTACATACATTCGACTGAATACTGTCTCTCTCCTACACAACTCAAGATAATACATGTCTAATAATACACTAGCTTACAAGTGATTGAGAGAAGCAAGTAGATACATTATATAAGTGAGAAGCCCTCACAATAATTAACAAGAATCATTTCACTTTATTATTAATTCTATAAGCTCAACAGACTCAACTCAATGAATTTAAAGTAAAGAACCACACACTGTAAACTTAATTCAAGATAATAATGAGCATCTCACTTCAGTAGTAGTGAAAAATTACAACTCCCAAACACTTGTTTGGTGTGAGATTTTGGCTACAGAAACAAGGTCCACAACGAGACAATACTCACAGCGGAGAAAACCAACAGAACTCATTCACCATAAATCGCCAAAATACACACCAAAAAAATCAATTTCGGCTAATTCGAGCTGACAATAAGCAAATTCTTACTTTTTACAAACAAATAAAAATACAGGCTTAATCTACACCCTAAAATTAAGTGGAACGAGCCATTGATAGTGCAAAATAAAAAGCAATAGATGACAATGTAATCTGCAAATTGGAAACAGCTAACAAGAGGCTTATCGTCTTATGGTTGTCAACAATTTTTTTACTTTTACATATTGGTCAGATGCAAAGATTTGGATCATTAGATGCGGGGTGTTAATTATAACTACATTGAAAATATTATTATAAGTTGAATATTCTGAGAATAAGTATATTATTAGAGTTTGTGACGTAATCTTAATTGACACTAATATGCTAGATTTAGCTATTTATATAAATGTCTAACTGCAGTGAAATAGATTGTACAAAATTATAGTTGTTTATTAAAATAACAAAAAACATTCAAAGCAGACTATTAAGTACGTGTATACAGTACCTCTACATCTTGAACGTCCAAGATGTTTTTTTTATTTTATGTATTTCTTTATAAGTAGCGACATTAGGTGGAGAGTAGTCATAGAAAAGTATACATGGAGTAAATTATATGGTATAAGAAGCAACACATAGAAAAAGTGGTATTATAAGTATGGCCAAGTGTTTGTATCATTTAAATGTTCTGACAAACCGGACAAATCCAAAGTGAATAAGAGAAACATACGGGTACAAATGAGGTGGGTTTGAGTTATTCATCGTGGCAGAAGCTTAAGAAAACAAAGATGAAGAAATGAGGAGATTTAAAAAAGAACCTTATAAGCAACTACTGTCATCACTAATCCTTTCTATAACGAGTGGAAAGAATTTGAGTGGTAACGCATTGCGAAATGAAGATCAAAAAATAAAATCATAGAACTAAATGAAGAAGATATTAACGAAGGTGATTAATTTGGTATCATCAGCATAATTAATAATCATATTTGGAAGAACAGGAGCCATTAGACAGTGTCAAAATAATAAGAATAAGATACTGGTATAGATCTCGTAGAAAGCGTTGCTAGAAATAAATTAAGGAAAAAATATTTAAAAAAAATAAAAAATAACCTTACCAAGCTAGCTCCAAAACGAAACCCTAAAAAATCGGGTCTCAAATCCGAAACCCTAACAGAGGGGTGTGGATAGTCGCGGGCATGGGAGTGCGGTGGGTCGACGGCGACCGAGAGAGAGAAGGCGAGCCTTGAGTGGGCGCAGAGGAGAGGAGCAAGAAGCAGGACTTGCGGTGCAGATCCAAGGGCGAAGAT